>CAUZXS010005742.1:379254-598909 GCA_963585895.1 Sepioteuthis lessoniana | reverse complement strand
CTCTTTATATATATATATATATATATATATATATATATATAATACTTGGAAAACATACAGTGCCTTCCTGAATTCATTTCATCCAGAATGAAAACGACTCATTTGAAGACTTGAATGGATCAAAGATAAAATAAACACAAAGTGTTTGTCTTTTTTAATCAAACACAATTAAAAAAGAAAATGCTACCTATATATAGACAGATACAAACATTCATAACTTTTAAAAGACCCTCACTGTTCCCTACATATATATGAAATCAGAATGGCTTTTCAATTGTAGAATAGCTAATTTTAGATACAGAATTAAATTTTTGAATTATAATTTCTGGCACTTTCCACCTAACACACCATGACTTTGACAGAGATCAAAATTTCTCTATAATAGAGAAAAATTTACCAAACATCACATCAATTCTAGAAACCCATGAAGATAAATAGAAAATAACATCTTGAAACTCTAAAACCAAGTAGACTCAACAACTAACTAAATGCCCACCCCGCAAAAAATTAAATTCTAACCATCAAATACTTATTGAAATTATTTACTTTTAGCTTTCAGCTTAAAAACATCTTCAAGAAAATACAATGCAAAAACACTGAAAATTATTTATAAACACAGAGTTGAATGTTTGAATTATTAAATTTTAATGTTTAATTTTTCATTAAGTTATGAAGCCAATCCTATGATATTTACACATTTTTCAGTCTTGAAAGGTAAACAGTTATGAAATAAACAACTTTTAAAGATAGTTGGTTATCTTACAAGCTTAAAGAAACCAGTCTGCTCTACTACTGACCCATATGTGAGCAGGAGTATAATAGTCTGCCCTGCTATTGATGCATAACTGGACAGAAGGAATAACAGTCTGTACTACTATTGACCTATAACTGGGCAGAGGGTTTGCTTTGCTTTCTTAGTTGGCATATCAACCTTTGTAGGTTATTTAACACTAAAGCCATTCTCCAGGAAGAACAGTAGTGGTACTATTTAACCCATTGCTGGGAGGATAAGAGGGTTCATGCCTTTCCCAAGGGTATTTGTATGAAAGTGAACATAATTGTACAATTGGAGTTCAAACTCACTTACTATGATTCTGTAGTCCATCGCTTTAACCATTATATCACAAGGACATTCCTTAGGCAGAGGGATAACAGTCTGCCCTTATATTGACCCATAACTGGGCAGGGGGAGAACAGTCTGTCTGAAAATTGTCCCATAACTGGGCAGGGGGATAACAATCTGCCCTAATATTGATCCTTAACTGGGCTGGGGATAACAGTCTGCCCTAATATTGACCCATAACTGGGCAGGGGATAACAGTTTGCCTGAATATTGACCCATAACTGGGGTAGGGGGATAACAGTTTGTTCTACTATTGACCCATAACTGGGCAGAGGAATAACAGATGGATAAATGCTTCCCCCATCCCCAAGCATTAGTACAAAGGGAAATGCAAACCGGCTAGTCAAGGATTTGAACTTGGGTTTCAATTTCTACAATGATGACTATTACACCAAGTATGCCTCCAAGGAAGAAGGTTGTAGAAAAACATTCTTGTGTAAAATGAATGCTTTTTTTCTATATTACTTTATATATCTATATGTGTGTGTGTGTGTGTGTGTGTGTGAACCCCCAAAATTCATACATAATAGTAAGTGAATAAAAAATGTGCTTATTTCAAAATTGTTAACCGATGTGAAGATTAGAATTCTCATTCAGGTATATGAAAATCAAATATTCTTAATATTTTATTTGGTCATGAGAGGCTTCTTTATTAATTAAAAATATTTTCTTTTTTGAAAATATTTTTGTTTTATATATATATATATATATTATATATATATATATATAAAACAAAAATATTTTCAAAAAAGAAAATATTTTTAATATATATATATATGTGATTTTGAATGAAAGAACTTACACACAAATTCTCATTAGAAATTTTAGGAAAGGAAATCATGAAAGTAACAGTGAAGAATGAAGATTAAAAGAAAAGAAAAAAAACGCTGATAAAGAAAAAGAAATAATGATTGATTTGGGTTGTTTTCTTTGTTTAATGGCATATTAACCTTTATGGGTTATTTAATGCCAAAGCCATCTTTGTAGAAGAACAGCATTAACCCATAGCTATTTAACTCATAGCCGGGGGGGGGGGTAGGGATAAGAGGGTTCATACATTTACCAAGATATAAAGGATAACAGTCTGCCCTACTAGTGGCCCATAATGCGACAGTCTACCCAAGTATTGACCCATAACAGTGTGATTGGTGTTTGAACTCCTTGACTTTGAGGCTGCAGTTCACTACTTTAGTCATTACACTGGAGGGATTGCTCCAGGAAAGAATGGAGAAAAACAAGATGAAAGAAAATAGGAAAGATTTTTATAAAAGGAAATAATGAAAGAAATGGTGAATAATAAAGATTAAAGAAAAGGAAAAAAAGAGAAGATGAAAGAAAATAAGAATAATGAAGTAGATAGAAAAATTAAAAAAGAAAAAGAATGAAAAAGAAAAAGAATAAAAATGAAAAAGAAAGATTTAAAGAACAGAAAAATCCTGAATGCAGAAGAAAAAGTTGGAAGAAAAAAGGATGAGATGAAAGGAAGAAAAATGGAGACGAAAAGAAACAAAAGACGCAAGACAATAAGATAAGGGAACCAAAAGTAAATAATTACATTGAAAATCAAAACAGTGGCAGAAAATAAAGATCAATATTATTATTCCTAATGACTTTAGCAGAGAAAAAAATCATCCTGCAAAATCAATAGCTATAATGGGAGATACATTTTACATCCCCTTCAGACATAAGTTAAAATGTATTCTGCCTTTTTTTTTTTACAATAAAAATTTAATATTTCTTTAAGTAAATATAATCTTATTATTCAATATTTGCCTTAATTTTTGTTGTCCTCACTATCATTTACATGTTTATTTTATTTCTTTCATATCTTTGCAATATTCCATTCAATTGTATGAAACTTTCTAATTCATATAATTACCACCCTTAAGGTTCGGTATTGGCATTTTAGTTGAGAAAATAAGTTGAATGAGTAAAACAAGGGCAAGTTTTCACAATTCAGTTGTGATGATAAGAAAATGGCATATAAAAAAGAAAGAAAAAATGTTAGAATAATTATTTTTGAACTGAAATCGAAAATTACCAGTAAGCATTGGTAAACAAAGCTCAGGCAATTAACATTTTTATGTAATAAGCTTGAGTCCCCCATGTTTGTTTGTTTGTTAGTTGGTTGTTTTGTTTTGTTTTATGGTGTATCAATCCTTTTCAGATCATTAAACACTGAATTAAATCATTCGACACATGACTAGCAAAGGCATGGACAGCTATCGATAGGCGATCAGTCATAGAGAAGTCAGACCTGACCGATAAAATGAAATGCAGTTTCTTCCAAGCAGCTATAGTGTCGATACTGCTATAGGGATGCACTACATGGATGCTGACTAAATGGATGGAGAAAAAGCTTGACGGCAACTACACAAGAATGCTGTGAGCAATTTTGAACAAGTCCTGAAGGCAACACCCCACAAAGTACCAGCTATATGGCCACTTACCTCCCATCACAAAAACTATCAAAGTTAGACGAACCAGACATGCAGGACACTGCTGGAGAAGCAGGGACGAGCTCATAAGTGATGTACTCCTATGGACACCTTCACATGGCCAACCAAAAGCAGAGCGACCAGCTCAAACCTACATACAGCAGCTCTGTGAGGATACGGAATGTAACCCTGAGGACTTGCCAGAAGTGATGAACTATAGGGAGGAGTGACGAGAGAGGGTCAGGGATATCTGTGCTGGTAGCACGACGAGATGATGAAGTCA
This sequence comes from Sepioteuthis lessoniana, assembly GCA_963585895.1. Classification (NCBI taxonomy): domain Eukaryota; kingdom Metazoa; phylum Mollusca; class Cephalopoda; order Myopsida; family Loliginidae; genus Sepioteuthis; species Sepioteuthis lessoniana. The sequence goes on along the minus strand of CAUZXS010005742.1, from coordinate 595,065 downwards.
TTTTGATAAAGGTATAAACAATTCTGTTTAGTATAAGTACAGTTTTCTGTTTACACACAGTCAAATGTAAAAATAGTTAATTTCAAACTGTTCAATTTAGCATAATAACACAGTTTAGTTCTATTTGACTCATAGATGGAACCCTATCAGGTGCTACCACTCTGGTTTGGTTTGGTTGGTTTTATGGCATATCAACCTTTGTAGGTTATTTAATGCCAAATCCATTTTTATGTAAATAATCTGTTCTATTGAAAACAGTTCAGTTTAGCATAAGTACAGTTTAATTGTCAAAAACATTTCCATTTCAAACTATTCAAGCAGTTATATGTAATAATTCAGTTAAGTGTAAATACAGTTTTAATGTCGAAAAACAGTTCTATTTCAAATAATTCAGTTAAGCATAAGCACGCAGTTTAAATGCAAGTATGGTTTAATTGTCAAAAACATTTCTATTTTAAGCTATTCAGTTTAGCATTAGTATGCTATTAGTTCTATTTAACCCATAGATAGGGCCCTATCAGGTGCTACCACTTCGGGCCACAGTGGACCTGGAAGCAATGGCAATAAAGGGGTACTCCGCATTCCCCAAAGCTCCAGCATTGCTGGAAACTCACCAACAGATTGTTTAGTGTCATATCCAGGACACTCGTTGGGGAGGGGTCTTACCCCTCTGCAGAGAAGCAGTTGGCGTATTCTACAGCCCCAGCCGACTGGGCAACAAAGATTTGAAATAAAGTTACTAATTCCATTTTCTACAACAACAATCATTATGCAAAGAACACCTTCTTGGATCTTTCTAATATATAAATGAATGTAAAGTATGAAAGACTTGCCTTTGATTCACCTCGGTACAGATCAAAACCAGATGAATATATAAAGTTCAGTAGATATCATAATGGTTCTGTTTAGATTCTTTTGAATTCAAACACATGTAAATGTAAGTTTCCTTTTCTTGCCCCAATCCCAGATCACTCAACTTGAAGATATCAGTTCTTTCTAAAAGAAAAACATGTCACGTAAAGGTAGCCCCTGAGAAATTAATGCTTTCAAAAACTTACTGAACTGCTGCTGCTTCCAGTGATGTCCTACACAATAATATCAGTTTGCCCATGGTGTTCCACACCATTTCATTGAGAAGAAGACCAAATATAGTATCTGTGAGGAAAATATTACACTTACCTAGAAAAAAAGAAAGAAAAAAACATTAGTAGCTTGAAAAAAGACATAGACGTATATAAAATAAAACTGTCAGCATTTCTCAGAATTTGGGAAAAGAAAGGATGTAGAATTTTGAAAAAGAAAGGATGTAGAATTTGGAATAAGAAAGGATGTAGAAATAAAAACAAATAAAAGCTTTCCTTGAGAGACAGTGAAAGAGAGAATCTATGTTTATTTATGATTCAATTCTTCTTAATTCTTTGCAACAGAAATAATTTGTGTGGTCTGCATTTGAGCAGAATATCATTTTTTAATCATCCAATTGCTCCATATCATGAAGATAACTATGAAATGTTAATTGGTTGGTTGGGTTTTATGGCATATCAACCTTTGTAGGTTATTTAACACCAAATCCATTTTTATGCAAATAATCAGTGAAATGCTAATTAGAATATTTTACTCTTTCCTAAATATAAGCATCAATATAATCATGGACTGCTGTTACAATGGGAACCCAAGGGTTTGTGGATTGTCTAGCACAGTGCTACTCATCGGGGTGGGACGCATACTGGTGCAGGTACACAAGTCATCAACTGATAGCATCCTGTTTCACATTATCATAAAATAATAATATAGAACAAATATGGTATCAACCCATAGCACATGAGAAAATTTTCTTGCTGGTACACCGCACCAGAAGCTTAAATATGTAAGATTCAAAAGAATTAACTTTGAAAGATTTAAAAGTACCAAAATATTCCAAGTGAGAAATGATTGTAAAAATGATGAACAAAGGAATTTCTTTTTAGGTCTGAACTTCTAAGAAGAGAACTTATTATCATACAGTGAGTTATGTGGACTAAGATCCTTATCTTGGTTGTTATGATCATTTTGGCAGCTGTATTTGTTGGCCTTCTTCATAGTTAGTAACCAAGGAATTTTGAACCAAACTCATAGTGGTAGACTGTTCTCTACAATGACCAGATTCTTCTACAAAATGGACAAAAAAGCATTGATAAAACATATTTAGCCACCTAGTGTTGTGAGTTTTGTTAATCTTACATGTATTGTTTGTGAAATGAGAGATAAGTAGCTATACTGCTACTGTTTTGTGGGGTTCTGCTTCCAGGGTTTGTTGAAAACAGCATGCAGCATACTGAGCAGAGTTCTAGAGAAGTAGAGAGGAATTCATTAGTGGGATTCTCCTATGGATTCCTATGCACGGACACACCAGTGTTGGCTGACCAGCAAAGTAATATTCATCAGTTCTGTGCGGACACAGAAGGCCATCTAGAGGACCTTCTAAGAGCGAAGGACAATAGAGACTGATAGCAGGAGAGAGAGACAAGGAACCCTGTGCTGTAAGCACAACTTGATGATGGTCATGAGTTCAATTCCCACATTGGGTAGTATAAAAGTCATACAGTCTAGTTCAGTGGAAGAGACAGACAAGCAGTATCACAAAGATGAATCAATAGATAAAAGATATTCTCTAAGCATGGACAGCAGAATAAGAACTTTATAAATCACCTGATTAAAGAGAATAAAGCAATTCTCAGTCCAATTTGTAACTGAAATAATTTGTAGGGTTTACAATTGAGATGACTATAATCTTTTAATAACCATAATTGTCAACATAAAGAAGATAACTATGAAATACTAATTAAATTCTTTCACTCCTCCTTGAATAGAAGCATCAGTATCATAATGGACTGCTGTTAAATATAAAACACTAATTAGAATCTTCCCCTCCTTCCTAAATAGAAGTATCAATATAATCAGGGACTGCTGTTAAAATGGGAACCCAATGGGTTTGTCAGCTGTCTAGCAGATGTTAAAGATGTAAGCTTCAAGTAGCTAAAATTATATCATCTTGATTTCTGGTTTTTATAAAGTTTTGGGTTCTGGTCATATAAGGCTGTAGATAATACCAAAAATAAAGGTGAGAATCCACCCTCTTGAGTCAGTAGAAGACATCAGGGAATGCTGCAGCTTTAGGAGAAAAATAATCCGAGGAACAGATCCCTAGTGTTGAGACTATTATTATTTGGCTATTTGTAGATTGTCAGAGTTGAAAAAAAAAAAAAAAGAAGAAAAAGTTGAAGCACTTAGACTTTTTACAATCATTCAGATGAGAAATAGAAAATCTATTTCAAACCATGCTAAACAGCATCTTCTTAATTTACTATTCATAATACTAAAGAAACCAAAGAAGTTCAAATATTGGCAATTACAATCCTCTGTAAGTATTGGAAAATGTTTTCTAAAGTCGACTGTACTGACCTTGGGTTTGTGAGATTACCTAAAGGCCAAACTAAGAAGCGAAGAGGTCAAAGAGATATTCCAATTTGATTGCTTGGCTTCTTTTAAAGTAAAGTAATAAGCACATGATTTGAAATTGTTGCTAAATAATTTTCATCTAAATATTTTGAAAATATAATATTATATAGACATTCTCATAAATAACTGTTATAAAGACTATACATATGTGTATTAGAAAAAAAAAAAAAAAATATATATATATATTTTTTTTTCTAATACACATATACATGTGTATGTGTATATGCCCGTGGTGTAATGGTTATCGTCGCAGTATATGGACATGGCGACATGAGTTCAAATCCTGGACGAGACTGATTGCATTTCACATAGCACTAATACTCTTGGGAAAGGTATGAATCCAATTATTCTCCCTCCAGCTATGGGTAAATAGTAGGGCAGACTAGGTTCTTCAGCCTTGGTGGGGCAACTAGTCTAGGAGAAGGAAAACTCTGAATTCAAACCTGTTAAACTCTGCTTAAAAAATTGACCTTGTGTCATATCCTGCCCGAGCGGAGGGGTTGGGTAAATAGGATATATATATATATATATATATATATATTTGGAGTTTTTAAAAAATTAATATTTTTTTAGATGTACTGGGTGTTTCAGAAAAATGGATATCAGTATGTGATCTAATAGCTTGACCAATTCTTGTTCAAATGATCTCAGATTTTAAAAGCATGTGCAGAAACAACTCAAAATTCTATGATTAATGTTTTGTGTTGTTTGCTTTTCAGGTATAGAAATGCCATTCATTAGAAAAGTGTTTAAACATTAAACAGAGTTTTTTCGACACATGATAGTAAAATTTGAGATCTTTTGAACAAAAATTAAGTTATTGGATTACAAAATTTTTCTGAAATACATTGTACATTTCAAATCCTGTATATATATATATATATATATACACACACACACACACATTAGCAGAAGTACCTAGCCCATGAGCAGACAAAAAGGATTTTAGCAATACCAGTGAGTAAGATAGAAAGAGGGAAGAAAGGAGTAAGTTAATAATTAAAAATGAGTCCTTATTTGTAGTTAAAAGATTTTGCCTATTAACTCAAATGTAAAGAATTCTTTTAGTTAATGAATTGTTTTTATTAGTTTTTAGTTTACACTTAAAATAATATAAAAAAATATAAAACTCTATACTGGTGAAATGCTTAAAACATTTGCATTTTTTTTGGTTTTCAATAAATTTTTATTTTTTACAACTTGTGTTCAATTACAGAACAATTTTTTAGTTAATAATTTTCAAAAAAGCAGCAACATTTTATTTCAAATTTTCATTTACTCTATAAAAATATCAAAATAAAAGAACCTAAGTATTCATGTATTGCAGCAATTTTTTTGTTAACATTTAAAATATTATTTTAAAAATGGAACCCTAAACTCCTGAGTGGTCTGAAACATTATTATAATTTTTTTTTCTAAAGACATTTTTTTTAAAATATAACAAAAATTTAGATTCAGTTCTTAATTGTCTGAGTTACATTAGTAAAAATCAATTTGTTTAATTTATTTTATTTTTTACATTTTTAAATAAAAATCTAATAATAAAAAAAGTTAAGAGTTAAAAATGTGTCCTTGTTTTTTGGTGAAAAATTTTGCATATTAATTCAAATGAAAAGTATTCATTTATTATGAATAACTTTTAAAAAATGTTTTTGAGTTCCACCAATTAAAAATTAATAGATTTTTTCCTAAGAGATATGAAAAGTATTTGTTTAAAAATCAGTTTTTGACTTATTGATAAACAATGCCTTCATTTAATTTTTTTTACTTTTTCTTTTTTACCCTCGAAAAATGTAGTATTATAAGCAGGTACAATAAAAAGAAGCTAAGAAATAAAAATATAAAATTATTCATATTACTATCTCTTTTTTGGTTTACTTCTATAATAGTATTTTTAAAAAAGCACTCTTTCGTTTGAAATATTTTCCTGCTTTTTTTTAGTTCTAAAAAATAATTTTTTTATGATTTGTACTAAACTACTAAACAATAATTTTTGAAAAAGCATTAAATTCAAAATTTGCTTATGACATCTATGTGATATTTAAACATGATGTCTCTTAAGAACTAAAATATTGCATGTGTCTTTTTTATTTACTCATTAAGAACTGTGAAGAGTTCCATAAATTGAATAGTTTTTAATTTAAGAATCTTATTATTTAATCAGTAAAAATCAAAAACTCAATTTTTTATTTTTCCTTATCATAAACATATGAAAGTGTATATGCAGTCCTAAGGCTCAATGACATCTCTTTTCTAATTTATAAGAAGGCATATACATACCAAAAGAGATGCAACTCCTTTACACACACATATATATATATATATATATATCTCAGTACTGGTTCTGATTGGATTCATCAGTAAAGTTTAATAAAAAAGTAAGATAGAAAATTGGTAACATTTGATAAAACTTATAACAGAAAACATTTTGAATTTGACAAAAATTATTTTGTAAGTCAAGACAAATTTAGTTCTTGCCACAATTGGTATACTTGGAGGTAGGGAAGATATTTAATCAGGTCCCCACTCACTAAGGACTAATATTAGCATATCCACGATATACTAACACTAAACACAACTGAAGGAAAGATAAGGAAAAGAGATTGTTTGAATTGATTTGCTTATGATTTGCATGTTACATTAATATCAGATATTTTATGGTATCTACTAAAAGAAGAAGAAAACCTTTTATAATTTCTGTTGGTAATCCTTAGAAAGAGATGTTTAAGAGACAATAGTTTCTATGCTTCTCTACAGAACCTCAAATAAAACGCAAGTATAACTTTGTTCAAAGGAACACATCATGTTATACAACTTCACACACGAAGAAAGAATGAATCAGCTAAAATAGTGACATCAATAGAAGCAATACAAAGAATTAGTTCAATACCAAATGGCATTTTTTCTTCTTTTTGCCAAGACATAATGCTCTCAAAAAGGGAAACTGTTATAATCAGATTGACTGACTGATTGATTGCTTTTAATGGCATGTAAATCCATCTTGGGTTATTTCGTGCCCAGAGGTTTAGGAAATGCATTCATTGAACATTCATATTTATATTCTTTGTGTAGTTATTTCTTTAGGAGTTTTCTTATGCACACTGTCCTATTGAATACAAATAATTTTTAAGCATGTCTATTTGATCCACGGGTAGAACCATAACAAGTACTACCACTCTGGTTCAGAATGGACCTGGGAGTAATGGCAATCAAAGGGTAACTCCACACAATATCCTTTTTTTTGCGTAGGGTCTTCTCCTCTGCTGGGGGATACAGTATATTCAAGGCCCACCTACAAGACATAATCAGAATACAGCACACTGGAAAACATTTGTATAAATAAGTCTGATTTGGTCTCTTTGACTAATGGCATATCAACCTTTCTGGGTTATTTAATGCCAAAGCCATCCTTTAGAAAAACAGTAGTGATACTTTTTAGTGAGGAATAAAGAGTTTCATACCTTTACTAAGATTATTAGTCTAAAAGTTAACTTAAAGGTGTGACTAGAGTAGGAACTTACTTATTATGATGTCAAAATCCAGCATGATTGGTGGGGGGTCCTCGTAGTGTAATGGTCAAAGCGATGGACTGCGAAATCATAGTAAGCGAGTTCGAACTCCAGTTGCACTATTACATTCACTTTCAGACAAATACTCTAGGTAAAGGTATGAACCCCCTTACCATTTCAGCTATGGATTAAATAGTACTGCTTCTGTTCTTCGAGAAGAGTGGCTTTGGCACTAAATAACCTACAAAGGTTGATATGCCATTAAACAAAGAAACCAACCAACCAACCAACCAGCCACTACACCATAGGGACTCTCCTCTCATGTAAACAAGTGTACAAATAATTCATACACACCTCAATAGAAACGTGCAGGTAGATGATGCCTACAAAAGTTTGTATCAAACCAATTGCACTGATTTAATTTTAGGTAAGAATTTACACGAAGCCTGACAGGTAATTCGATAGAAAAAGACATCACCAATCACCTAAAGTTGCAAATAACAAATACTATTCCTTGAGAGAAGACATTTTTTTTTAAATGCCAGAATTATCAGGTAACAGCACCAAACATTTTAGGCTTCTCAGCAAATTAAGTGATGGCAAAGAGAAAATGCTAAACAGAACACTATCACAAGAAGCATTAATTGAATCTGAAATGGAGGAGACTTTAAAAGAATTCCACGGAAAACAAACAGTAAAATATACTGATGTTCTTCCCAATGTTTGTTTTGTCTTTAATAGAATTAACTTTATCTACTCCCAGATCCATTCTTTTGTTCTTGAAAAAACAGTTAGCATCAAAACTGAAGACTTTCACAGTGGATTTTTTTTTTCATTTTTGAAAGGTGACTTTTGGATGGGAATATGTGAAATCATTTGAGAGGTTTTGATTTTGCTGAGACCAAGTGAATACCATTAAAAACAAAAATCTTTATTGGCTTTATCTGTAAGGGTTTGGTTTGGCAGGTAATAATATTTAGCATGAAGAAGAAAATGATAAAGCAAGAAGAAAATCCAGAACTATGATAAAATAAAGAAGAAAAATAATTCATAGAGAAAAGTTGAAAAAGAAAAAGAAAAAGAAAAAAGATAAAAGGGAAAAAAAGAAGGGAAGAAAGAATAAAAAGAAAAACAGTGTAAAAGAAAGAAAATGTACAAAGGAAAAAAATTAAGTGAAGTATAAAAAGGAAAAAAAATGGAAATTAAGAACTATAAAAAAAAAGCTTTGTACAGAATGAGAAAGAAAAAAGAAAGAAAAGAAAAACATTGAAAAAGAGAGAGAATGTCGACAAAGAAGAGAAATAGGAAAAAAATTGGTGGTTGGTTGGTTGTTAATTTTTGGCATATCAACCCTTGAGAGCCATTTTATGCCAAATCCTATATATATATATATATATAAATATACACATATATACATCAATATATATATACACACATACATCTATATATATATATATATACACACACATCTATACACACACACACACACATATATATATATATATACACACACTCACACACACACACATATATATATTTACCCACACACACATATATATACACAAATACACATATATACACAAACACACACATATATATATATACAAACACACACACACACAGACATACACACATAAACACACACATATATACACAAACACACACACATATACACACACATATATACACAAACACACACACACATATACACAAACACACACACATATATATACACACACACATACACATACATACACACACACACACATATATATATATATATATATAAACACATAGGGTGTCCTTAAAGTCTTTCAACAGTTTTAAGATGTCTCAACAAATCTAGCAGACATGCTGAAGTGTAATAATTGAAAAGTGCATTAAGAATAAAACTTCATGAGTTAAATTTTCATACAGTTTTTACTAAATGATTTCATCATTTATACAAAATTATTTTTGAAATTTTACATTTCCAAACTGCGGGCAGACTTTATGAACACTTTGTATATTTTATTTGTGAGTAATAGTTTGTAGGTAACTATTTTACAAGTTAGAACCCATTTGTTTGCATGCAGTTAAATGATTTCAAGTATTCTCATCCGATACTAATAATTCTACTTAATATTATCATTGTTTGCAGACAGTTTAAATGGTTTCAAGTATTGCTATTTAACATTAATAATTCTATTTAATAATAATTTATTTTCATGCAGCAAATGTACTACATATTGTGATATACAAGCGTGTGGTTGCAAGAAAAATAAGACTGACAAGAAAATTTAGTTTATTTTGTTTATTGAATAAATAAAATAAACAAGCAGATAAAATATCTGGCAGGCTGACGGGGGGGGGGGTCTTTTGGTGACAAGCGATTGCTTTGATCTGGTCGGATGGTGTTGTCGGGTGATGCTCTTAGGACAGACGGCAATTCAACTGGCGTGTGACCTCTGTTTGGCCTATTTATATGTTCCCAACTTCAAACACCAGCTCCAGAAAATACTACTTGTGGAAAAAATATGATGGTTTGAAAAATAGACTTTTTTTATAATTGAGAATTTTCTGGGGATTTTGGATAGACTATGCATGGAGCCTATGCATGGAAGCCATGATTTTCTAAGTTTGACACTGGCCACTGTTGGGTCAACATCCAGTAGCTGTTATTTTCTTCTACAGTGCCGATGTCTGTGGGTCTGTGTTTTGTGTGTTTTAGTAGTTAAGTTTGTGAAGAGTTAAGTGGATTATTCAGAAGAGATTTGATGTATTTTACTATAACAATATGTAGTATCCATTCATTACCATTACTCTCAGGTCCACTCTGACCTAGAGTGGTAGTACATGTTAAGGTCCCAATTATGTGTCAAATAGAACAATTCAATCATTTACTAAGGATTATTATTATTGGTTATTTGAAACCATACAAATGTGTACAAATTGGTTTGGTTTCTTTGTTTAATGGCATATCAACCTTTGCAGGTTATTTAATGCCAAAACCATTCTCCGAGAAGAACAGTAGTGGTACTATTTAACCCATAGCTGGGAGGATAAGGGGGTTCATACCTTTCCCAAGGGTATTTGCCCGAAAGTGAATGTAATAGCGCGACTGGAGTACGAACTCGCGTACTACGATTCCGCAGTCCATCACTTTAACCATTACACCACGAGGACACCCCCAGGTGTACAAATTGTTTGTATTAGATAAGAATCCTTGATAAATAGAATGACTAATATTTAGCAGCAATACTTGAAACCATTTAACTGTGAGCAAAGAAATGATTGATATCAAATAAAATTATTAATATTAAATAGCAATACTTGAAACCATTTAAACTGTGTGCAAACAACGATTAATACTAAATCAAATTATTAGTGTTAGATATCAATACTTAAAACCATTTAACTGTGTGCAAACAAATGTGCTCTAACTCATTTAAAAATAAAATTTCCTTCAAACTAATCACTTACAAATTATATAAATGTATAAACAGGATTTGGTATTAAATAACCCACATGGGTTGATATGCCATAAAACACCACCAAATCAAACCCTTTGCTTACAAAGTTACTCATTATCCCAGTGTATCGTCAACTTTCCAAAATAATCTGCTAAATTCTTTTGTGGGGTTACTATGAGCTTCCCCATCATATATCCAGACTGAAATCTTTCTTTCAATGGTGAGTTTAGTTTTGGGGAAAATTGCAAGTCAAACAATGACTGATTCTGACTGAGTAAATTGACATACAAGGATATTTGACATGAAGAATGGGCCAGAAGATTATTGTGATGAAAATGACCAGCACACAGTACACAAGTTCACTAAATGGAGATTTCATGTAGACTAAGAAACCCATAAGAGAGTTTCTCTTCATATGCAGTAAAGTCCCTTTTAATTAACTGCTAAATTACATCAAGGCTGTGCAAATAGTTTTAAAGGCATTCAAAATGGCTGCATACCTTCTGAACAGACTATTTACTTATACATAAACATTGTTGCATCATTCTGATTAGAAATCACTTTTATTATCCCAAAATTGGAGCCATTTCCTTAACCTAATCTCATATAGATGTTCACTGCACTTATCTGACTTTGGCACAAGGCCATACATAAGAACCAAATCAGGAATGAATTCACAAGCCATAGTTTGTGAGACAAACTAGTTCACTTTTGTATTTTAGGATCTTCAAAATTGTAGGCCTTATCAAATTGTAATGATCTATATGGTATTCTTCTTTCAAGAAAAGCACTACTAACAAAGTATACCGAGAGAAACCATAAAAAAGGAAGAAACAAATTGAGAATAAGAAAGAAAGAAAGAAAGAAAGAAAGGAAATGAATAAAAGAAATTAGGAAAGAAAGAGAGGACAACTTTTGTTTGAATGTCTGAGATGAGAAATTATCAGAACTATAAACTGATTTATTTTTATCTAGTTGTTGTAAAGTTGGAGACTGTAGTCAAGGGCAACCAGAAGGCTCCCTTTTCAATAGCTACTACACCAAGGTGTAGGGGAGGGTGATACTCCTTTCCCTGGATTGCTCCACTTTATCCTTGATATATGCCGTATATTGCTGAGCATTAAGCAAGGCGGTATCAAGTACAATTTTTCAAGTCTCTGGTATGACTCAACCTAGGATTGAACCCAGGTCTCCCTGGGTTCAATCTACCCACAAATCCACTATCTCCCTATATATAGATAAATAGTTGGACAGTTGGAATCATTTAACGTAATAAAAAGTCAAACTCTTAAATTTTTAAGCATCCAAATAAGGATGAAAAACATTTCTAATCAAATGGTTTTTAGGTTTTAACTACTCCAAGTCCACTATCAGAGTGGGTACTTTAAACGTATGGTCATGGAGTGCGAGCTGCTTAAAATTTGAACTTTTTGAAAATTGGAATGACCCAATCATGTTTTTGGAATTTTATTATAAGTCATGTTAGGAACTGTTTCTTGGCATGCCACCCCAATAGTCAGACAGTTTCTTGATACACCACCCCAATAGTCTAATAGTTTTTTGGCATGCCACCCCAATGATCTAATAGTTTCTTGGCATACCACCCCAATGGTCTAATAGTTTCTTGGCATGCCACTTTAATGGTTTAATAGTTTCTTGGCATACCACCCCAATGATCTTATAGTTTCTTGGCATGCCACACCAATGGTCTAAAATTTTCTTGGCATGCCAGTCTAATAGTCTCTGAGAAACATTAATCCTAATTTTGATTGTTATAGACACATTTTAAACCTTGTATCCCACTAATTTTTTCTGTTATTTTTTATATTTCATCATGTCTTTGAAATTTCAGACTCAACCCTTTATTAAGTCTATGGGAGTAGATTTCTCATTTCACAGTCCATGTCAATATTTCAAGTATTAGTGAATTCTTCTAAGATAATTTGGCTTTTTGATACTGATGCTGCTCCTGATTACATTGAAGCAGAATATATAGATTTCCCAGCATGACTCAAGAATGAAACTTGAGCCTACAAGATAAACTGCATACACTTAATCATTACTTATAGCCAGGACAAATTTTAGAGCCTAAAGCATAATCATTCTTTCCTGATCCATGGCTCCAATATGGTGTTCAATTTTATGCTAGGCCCATTGAGGAGGTTATCAAAGTCTAACATGTGTGATGATTTTTTTAATTTGCTATCTTTCCAAGGAAAGTGGTGCCACAAAGACAAATAAACTAAGGATTAAAGGATATAAGATATTTCCTAGCATGAACAGTTGATTGAATAAATGGTTCAGTTTTGAAATTCTGAGAATGTTACTGAATATAACAAACTCCTTAAGAAGGCTGGAAGGTAGATCAGCTGAAATAACTAAGATGAGTAGGATATTTTGAATAAATCAGTATATAATAATAAAAAAATAAAGAAATAATTAATATTACAGTATGTGAAAATTTGTCTTGAATATGTTGTATAGCCGCATACATATACAAATATATGCTGAAACATAATCAAACATAATATACGAACTTCAATGAATGAACGAACACACTTCTTTATAAAAATATATTTCTCACACTTTATTCTCGAAAGGGTTGATGTTGGTTGTGTGTGAGAGACGAGCTGGAGATGGGGATAGACTGCTATACTGACCCAGCAGTACTTCTTTCTCATCTTGGCTGAGTTACTCAACCGTGAGTCACTGAGGGCCCAAAGCCCTCTGTCTGCTGCTGGCTCTCAATTTGACATGTTGTCTCCAACTGGCTCAAGCCATCTGTGTGCTGGTTATATTATTGTTTAACGCCCACCTGCTTCTACTGTTCTTCCGCTTATTTACTCAGGTGCATCTCTTGATTGATGGCTCGGGCTGTAGAATACACTGACTGCTTCTCTGCAAAGGGGTAAGACCCCCCCCCGCCCCAACGAGTATCCTGGATATGACACTAAACAGTCTGATGGTGAGTTTCCAGCAGTGCTAGAGCTTTGGGGAATACAGAGTACCCCTTCATTGCCATCGCTCCCAGGTCCACTCTGGCCCGGAGTGGTAGCACCTGATAGGGCCCTATCTATGGGTTAAATAGAACAGCATACTTATGCTAAACTGAATTGTTTGAGTAAACCGAATAGCTTGAAATAAATGTTTTTCACAATTAAACCGTACTTACATTTAAACTGCATGCTTATGCTTAACTGAATTATTTGAAATAGAACTGTTTTTCGACATTAAAACTGTATTTACACTTAACTGAATTGTTACATATAACTGCTTGAATAGTTTGAAATAAAAATGTTTTCGACAATTAAACTGTACTTATGCTAAACTGAATTGTTTTAAATAGAACAGATTATTTATATAAAAATAGATTTGGCATTAAATAACCTACTAAGACTGATATGCCATAAACCCAAGAACCAACCAACCAACCAACCAACTCCATGTGTGATTTGAAAGCCACACAGATGAATGTACAACATAGTCTAATTTAGGAACTTATACTCTATGAGTTCAAACTGAGCTATTACACCATGGAAACAACCAAAAACATTTGTAATACACAAGGTGAAGGTGTAATTGACAGTCAGCAAATGGTTCAAGAAATTTCACTTGGGTTGCAAGAGCCTTAATGATCAGGCAAGATCCAGTAGGCCAAAAAGTGTGGATTATGAAGCTATGCTTCAGGCCATAGGGACGAATCTAGCAAGTAGCAATTGGAGAGTATCAGTTCAGCTTGGCATCTCATAGTTCAGTATAGTTCATTACCTTCCCGACTTCAACAAAAGAATCCAGAGTTGTCAAACTGTGCCTCTCACTCGCCTTAATATATTTGCTAAAATTATTATGTAAATTACATTGAAAAAATTTTGAATATAAAAAGATAAAATAAAATTATTTTATTAGTGAAATTTGCTTAAAAGAATTATACAGTAACTTTTTCCTTCTTTTTTTTCTTCTCCAAAATCATCAAATGTAAAATTTAAGGCGTGCAACAGAAGAACTAAGTTATTCTTTGTCATTCTTGTTCACTAATTTTGATCAGAATTTTATTTCATTCTGATTTAGAAAAATTCACATTTAATGCATTTAGAAAGGGAAAAAAAAATGAGAAAGTTTTGTGAGAACAAATGAATCTTTTTATTCTCTGCTCCTGTGAAATGGTGCAGCAGCATTTTAATGAGTAATATTTGATGTGCAAGTCATGATTTTATGATTGCACAGTTTGAAGGAAAGAAAAAACAAAATGGAGTGATTCTTCACAGAAAAGGCAAAAGAGTGAATGAAAAAAGAAAGCAGCAAGATGTCAGACTTTTTCCTTTTTTTAAAATTGAAGACATTTGAAGTTGGTTGAAGCAGTGAATGAAAAAAAAAATAGAAAACGTTAAAATGGAATGAATGAATGAAGGAAAACAGTCAAGGTATGCAATGATAAAAAGGGGTGGGAGAGAAATAAAATAGAAGAACTAAGTGGGGAGTAAACAAAGAAAATAAATGAAGGGAGAAGAAAAAGAAAAATGGATGAGCTTGACTGAAGAAAAAACTGTGGTGATTGATTGAAGATTGAAAAATATAAAGGAGGATAAAGAAAAAAAGAAATATGTGAAGAATGATTATATGAAGTGAAAAAGAACTGAATAAAAGAAAAAAAAATGATGAAAAAGAGAGAAAATGGAGATGAATAAAAAGAAATAGGAACAGAATAAAAGAGAGGCAGGGGGAAATAAAAAAGAAAAGAAAAAAATAATGATTCAAGAAAAGAAAAGAAAAGAAAAAAAACAAAAAAAAGAAAAGAAAAAAATAATGATTCAAGAAAAGAAAAGAAAAAAAAAAAAAAAAAAAAAAAAGAAAAGAAAAAAAATAATGATTCAAGAAAAGAAAAGAAAAGAAAAAAAAAAAAGAAAAGAAAAGAAAAAAAAATAAGCAAAGAACAAAGAAGTAATTCAAAAGGAAAAATAATTAAAGGAAGATGAATGATGAACAGAGAGAAGAATAGAAAGACATAAAAAGAAGTGAATAAAAGGGAAATAAATAAGGAAGAGAAAGGAAAATAAGAGAAAGAGGGGAACTGAATTAGGGAGAAAGAGAAAGAAACTAAATATAAAAAAGAAGGAAACTAAATAAGACAGAGAAAGGAAGTGAACAAGAGAGAGGAGGGAACTGGACAAGAAAAATAAAAGAAAGAAAGGAACGAGTAAAATAAAACTGATTCAAGAAGGAGAAAAATGGAATGATTATATGAAGGAAGAAACTGAAAATTTTAAAATGCAAGCCATCAAGTCATATGACTTGTAAAAGTATTGTATCCATGTTATTTTTTTAACCGCTTGGAAATTGCTCAGAAGATATATCACAAGAAAATTTCTTTGTCTTGCAAAAAGAACTTAAAAAAAAAATAGTTCTATATAGTTAAGGTTAAATTCCAAATCATGATCTACAAAATAAAAGACACAAATTTTAAGGCAATTGGAAATCCAAGAATGTTCCAATGAAAAATGTTTTCTAACTCCTGGTTATCAAACACTGAGTAGCTATCCCATATGCAAAATTAGTTTATCTGTAAATGTGATTTACATATATTGCTGCATCAGTAAGTAGACAGCTTAATTATTAAAAAAGGCATTTATTTTACATAAAAATTATTAATTTTTAAATAATCTCCTTCCTTGTCAATGCACTTAATTTAGTTAGTTGGTTGTGTTTTATGGCATATCAACCTTTGTAGGTTATTTAACACCAACTCCATTTTTATACAAATAATCAGTTCTATTTCAAACAATTCAATTTAGCATGAGAACATAGTTTAATTGTCAAAAAACATTCCTATTTCAAACTATTCAGTTTAGTCAAACAGTCCTATTTCAAACAATTCAGTATAGTATCAGTATAGTTTTTGTCCACACAAAGTTAAATGTAAAAACAGTTCTATTTCAAACAATTCAGTTTAGCATAAGTACACAGTTTGGTTCTATTTAACCCATAGATAGGACCCTATCAGGTGCTACCACTCCAGGCCAGAGTGGACCTGGAAGCAATGGCAATAAAGGGGTACTTTGCATTCCCCAAAGCTCCAGCATTACTGGAACCTCACCATCAGATTGTTTAGTGTCATATCAAGATATTCGTTGCAGAGATGCAGCCGGTGTATTCTGTAGCCCAAGTCAACTGGGCTCACACTTGATTTAGTGGTGTCTCTTAATCACATCGTTCAGATGTTATACATTGAAATTTTCAGATTAAAACTTACTGATCCACTACTGTATATACAGATGATACTAAAGTTTAATTGATATTGTGATGAGATCAGTTCAAATATGATGTTCAGATTATTTTCATCTATTAGTTAATAAGTTCTGAAGATCTTATTAAAATTGGATTATTTGTTCATTTCTGGAAGATTTTATTATTATTATTATTTGTTTAAAAATGTACTTCTAAAATAAGTTTTCAAAATAATTATTCTTTATTTTTCTTTTCTGATCATCTCTCTCTCACTCTCTCTCCTTTTTTCCCCTCCTTTCTTCCTAAAGCAGATGATAAGCATTTGGTGTAGAGCAGTATTGCCTCTCACTTTATTCTTTTTCCTTATTTGATTTGTGTTCTTTTTCTTCCCTTTCTTCTCTTTCAATCAAAATAGAATGGTCCATTTTTTATCAGAGGTTAGGTATAATATTTGAATATAAGTGTTCATGCCTTATTCTATTAGTATTATAGATGACTGACCTTGCTTCAATCTAAAAATTAGATGAGATATAGGGATTTTTTAAACAAGTATGTTGCTTCATCATCATCTAAAATCTACACAATGCATCTACACAATGCATAGCACTTTCATAGCCAAAAAATTAAAATATTCACTTATGCACAGGTAATTGTTGTTATCTTAAAAGCAGTCACAACTGTGAAAAATGCTAAAATATCATTAAACATGAAATTAACTTCTATTTTGAATAGAGTTATCAATAAGTTTATGGCAGGGATAAAGAAAAAGTGTTCTGCTGGAACTTGAAAGTGACATACATGAATT
Source organism: Sepioteuthis lessoniana (assembly GCA_963585895.1). Taxonomy (NCBI): domain Eukaryota; kingdom Metazoa; phylum Mollusca; class Cephalopoda; order Myopsida; family Loliginidae; genus Sepioteuthis; species Sepioteuthis lessoniana. Next base: position 577,579 of record CAUZXS010005742.1, on the reverse strand, counting down.
CAGTAAAAGGTTTCAACTTCAGGGAATTGATAAGTGGAATGAATAAGGCTGGTCAGTAACCTGATGGGAGGTTAAACATGAAGAGAATTTAGATAAACTTATGCTGATCCAACTTACAATAATTCTGAGACTGTTTCCTCAAGTACATCTTTGGAAAAGGAATAATAATAAGAAAGGAATACTAAATTTACAAAAGGAGAAAAGATAGTTGATTGGTTAATTTAATGGCATGTCAACCCTTGTTAGGTTATTTAAAGCCAAAATCAGTATTATCAGTCATATGGAAGTCAGACCTGACCAATAAAATGAAACGCAGTTTCTTCCAAGCAACTATAGTGTCGATACTGCTATATAGATGCACTACATGGACGCTAACTAAACATATGGAGAAAAAGCTTGACAGCAACTACACAAGAATGCTGTGAGCAATATTGAACTGGTCCTGGAGGCAAAACCTCACAAAGCAGCAGCTATACAGCCACCTACCACCAATCACGAAAACTATCCAAATTAGATGAACCAGACATGCAAGACACTGCTGGAGAAGTAGGGACGAGCTCATAAGTGATGTACTCCTATGGACCCCTTCACATGGCCAAGCAAAAGCAGGGTCACCAGCTCGAATCTACATACAGCAGCTCTGTGAGGATACAGGGTGTAGCCCTGAGGACCTGCCTGAAGCGATGAACAATAGGAAGAGGTGGCGAGAAAGGGTCAGGGATATCTGTGCTGATGGCATGACAAGAGGAGATGATGAGACATAATTTCAAGTAACTAATGGCAACAATTTGTAAACAGTAATAGTAATTATTCTTAATATTAATAATCTATATATAATTATATGGTCTTAATTAAGTTCCTATTCAAAAATGATAATCATCTCTTTGTATACATTGAGTATTCCTAATATTAATAATTTTCAAATAGATCTATTTGACACACAGATTGGACCCTAATGAGTACTACCACTGTGAATCAGATTGGATCAGGGATAAATGGAATCAAAGGAATGACTTAAATCTCCCAGAGCTCCAGAACTGGAACTTTGGCCCTGGAAGCAATGTCATAACCAGAACATCCTTTTTTTCTAGGGATCATACCCCTCTGTCAGAGATGCAGTCAGTATATTTGTGGGCTACCCCAAAGGCAAGGGTTAGTTGTTTGGTTGGTTGGTTTTATAGTATATCAACCTTTTTTGGGGTATTTAATCCCAAAATTAGTCCCAATTTTTTTTTTTTTTTGATGAGGAATTGTATTGTCGAGCTGGAAATTTACTGTTGTCACAGATTTCGAAAACTAAGTTGACTAACCAATTGAATTTGTTTGCTAATTGACCTATATATAGATTAATAGATTTATTTCGGTAAGAATAGTAAGAAAATGATTTAAAGAGGGAATTTTGGGGAACAATTGGATGAATTACTTAACAGAATTTCATCTACATACAGATAATGTGTTAATAGTGTATATGTTAACTAAAAATGTTTAAAAGATTTTGGAAAGCAACACCACATTCTTGTAGAAAATCTATTTTGAATGTTACTTTGAAAAATGCATATAGTTTTATGTCTTACTTTAAAAAAACTTTTCCAAAATATATTTTTCAAAAAGTCTGTAACCACTCATTTGATTTAAATGGCGGTGGGGGGGGGGCTTTCAAAAACCATAAAATACTCAATTATCATATGTGATGTTATTCCCTCTACCCAGGAAATGCTTGGTAGGTCTTCTAGTAAGTTTATAAAAAGCAATAATGCAACAAGAGTAATGTGAAATATACAATGTCACTTACAACAACTTGGAAAATGGGATACCCATGATTTGACAGAAACTCAATGCAAATGAAAACTGGACATCTAAACTCTTGTGGAAGCATCTCATTATTTTTGGACAGATTAGTGACCAGTGAGGAAAAATGGATTATTTTATTTTTTATGAGAATAAAATAAAATGCTGACAATGACTTAATGGAGACAATGAGGTTAAAGCAAGAACTAAAATGAACTTCTACTTAAGGGAAGCTTTGACAATTCTTTGGTGGCATCGCAACATTTTGGTTTGAATGTTATGATTACAGCAGAACTTCTATTGTCAGTAGTTTGTGTATTTAAACAATGTTTAGAAAGAGAAGGAGTTCAGTTTGATTAATCACAAAGGATGGATACTCTATCATGATAATGTGCAGCTCTTTACAGCGAAGATCCCATTTGAAGTGATTGAAAAGCTGGCAAAGAATTTCACACGATGCTTATTCTCCAGATCTTGTACCATTTGATTACCACCAATTCCTGAGTTTACAGAACCATCTTCATGGATCACTTTTTAAAAAGAATGAAAAGGTTGAAAATATCTTCACCACATATTTTTTCTCTAAAAGAAAAATCTTTTACAAAATCAGTTTTATGAAACTTGTGAATAATCGGAAAGAGATTAGTGAACAGTATATGACTTATTAAATAAATTATAATTAAACATTTTTTTTTTATATTTATAACCTTAAATTTTGACTTGATAATTAAAATTGTAAGATTTAATGAATCTCTTTTGATTTATAGTTAATAATAACAAACCGGCTCATTGGCCAAGTGAGTAGATTGTTCATTAACGGTCTGGGAGACCTGGGTTCAATCCCAGGTCGTGTCATACCAAAGACTTTAAAAATGGTACTTGATACTTCCTTGCTTAACACTCAGCAATATAAGTTACATATCGAGGGCAAAGTGGAGCAATCCAGGGAAAGGAGTAGCACCATCCCCTACACCTAGGTGTAGTAGCTATTGAGAAAGGAGCCTTCTGGTCACCCTTGACTACGGTCACCAACTTTTACTTTACTTTAATAATAACAAAATTTCATACAAACAGATAACAGAAAGAAGATTAAGAAAAATTAGGAACATAGGCATTAACTGATTACCAGCATCCTGTGACCAATTGTTAGATAAGAACTCAAAAATGTCAACATTCTTTGCAGCCAAAGATAATTTTAGACAATCTCCAATATTGAGAACGATGATACTCCGAAGCATTTATCAAGTAATAACATCCAATAAGATATATGGATATTGCAATTATCATTACATTTTGATGTCAATAATTGAGAGAAAATAAAATTATCAATATATATGTGTTTCCTTTAATTTAAAAAAAAACACATTCAAACTCAACCTTTTATAAAATATTCTTGAACAGAACCTTTTTTAGATATATTCAAGCAGATATAATTTTAAATGTACCAAGTATATCTTTTTAAAATAAATTTAAGCAAAACCATTTTTAAATACCGGGTTTTTCAAAAGATTAACATCCCTATGGGAGTCCTTTATGATATGATTTTAAAGTCTCTACTTGTTCACACTTTTTTTTTAAAAGTGTGAACAAGTAGAGACTTTAAAATCATGTGGGAGATTTCAATAATGTGTTGACAGCAATGGTGGGGATGGTAGACACTGTTTGAAATTATGTTATAAAGGTACTCCCATAAGGGTGTTTAAATTTTTTTCAATCATCCTGTACAAGCACACACTTTTTTTAATAAATTTAAGCAGATCCAATCTTTTTAATACATTCAGTAAGGAACATTCAAGCAATTATTTGTTGGACACCTTATATCTAAACTATTTTGGATAGTAACAGTCTTTTTTTTAAGGCACAAATTACAAAAAGAGGATAATTACACATGCATTTTAACTTTACAATAGATGTTCAAAGAGATATCCTTTTACCCAAATGCACATTTGTACCACCTATATGTATATCTTTATACCTCTAAATACAACATATTAAATTATGTATAGTAAGTTAGCGACCATAGTCGAGGGTGACCCGAAGGCTCCCTTTTCGATAGCTACTACACCAAGGTGTAGGGGAGGGCGCTACTCCATTCCCAGGATTGCTCCACTTTACCCTTGAACCGTACCTTATAATGCTGAGTGTTAAGCAAGGTGGTATCAAGTACCATTTTTAAAGTCTTTGGTATGACTCGACCTGGGATTGAACCCAGGTCTCCCGGGCCATTGGCGAACACTCTAACCGCTGGGCCAATGTCCCGGTTTAAAAATTATGTATAATGTGTCAGAAATAGCTGGATAACCAATGTATTTCCTATCAAGGTCAGATACCAAGGTTTCATAACCAACTCAACCTCCATATTCTTGACTAATCTTGAACTTTCTTCATCAGACAAGAGGAAATACATAAAAAGATCAAAGATAAGGTTCTAACTGCATCAGTGCAGACATGGCAATCCCATAGAGTGACGATAATCCAACAAAGTCTGATGGTATCATAAGTTACTGCTGGGGCACTCTGGGTTAGTGGCAGTGATGCTTCGGCCTCGAAACCATGCCTGAACCCAGAATCATGATCTGATGAAGGCTTTGTATGATACCTATATATATCAATGTATACATAAACTCAAAATACAGCATATATATATATATATATATATGCAGCATTTTCTATTCTAAACATGTTTGATCAAATAGGACAGACTCTTTGTTTTTGCCTATTTTATTGTTGATCCCTTCAAGTCTTTGTATGATTCACTTGACATCTGGGTGAAATGAATTCAAGAAAGCACTATACTTTTCCCTAGTAGTTTTGGCCCCAACTGAAGTAATCTTCAAGGCAATGGTGAGTCATAAACATTTATATGAAAAGTAGGAGGAATATCAAGTGGGAGGAGAAAAAAGAACTTTACTGAAGTTAAGAGGAAGAACTGATGGGAAAAGAGTTAAAGGAATTTCTAAATGTAGATTAACAAACCTTTTGTATATGATATATATATATACATATAACAAAGATATAATTTGGTGTGTATGTATATATATATATATATATATACCATATTACACCTTTTGTATTTAAGTAAATTTAGCAAACATAGTTGAGGTTGACCTGAAGGCTCCCTTTTCAATAGCTACTACATTGAAGTGTAGGGGAGGGTGCTACTCCATTCTCTGGATTGCTCCACTTTACCCTTGATCCTTACTTTATAATGCTGAGTGTTAAGCCATGTGGCATCAAGTATCATTTTTTGAGTCTTTGGTATGACTCAACCTGGGATTGTACACTGGTCTCTCAGACCATTGGTGAAAACACTACTCATTAGGCCAACAGCCTAGTTATATATATATATATATATATATATATATATATATATATATATATAACTAAAACAATGACATTGAAAAGCATTTTTCTCCCCAAAGTTTTTTAAAGTAGGTTCTACAAAATCCCATGATTCCATATCTGGGGCTCTTTGAGATAAGGTGTCTTTTAATAAAATCTAATTAAAGTTTATTATATAAAATGGTATTCACCATTTTCAGAATAAAAATATGTTAGATATTTTTCTAAATCAAAAAAATTATTTTTTTATCTCAGTAAGGAAATAAATAAATATCCTTTGAACCAAACATGAAATAGTATCATTATCATATAAACTGTAATATCAGATCAAAGCTGTGGAACAAAATACTTTTAAATTTTCTCTGATTCTCGGTGCCTTCCTTCAAGATTCAGAGAATACTAAACAATTTTGATAATTTCTCTTCTATAAAATGTAATATGTCATTACTTACTTTATTTTTACAATTCAGACTGGTGTCCTCATCTTGTTTGTTATAGTCAATACATTTTAGCTGCTGTAATCACTAAATGTTTTTTATAATAGTAACCTTTAGGGAATTTTTAATTGAACCCTTTATTCAATCCATCCCTTGAAATATTTCTAATCAGTTAATTTGTCTTCTTAATTATTTCTCTAAAATTACCAAGAAGGCCAGAAGGTACAGTAGCCAAAACATTGTGTGTATAACAAGCAAGATAGGTGAAATGGTAAATAATATAAACAACAACTTCTCATCTAATAAATTTATATATATATATATATATATATATATATATATATATGCTTTGGCTGCTGTATCCTTTAGCCTTCTTCAAGAGTCTTTTGTCATAGTAAACTTGAGAGAATTTTGATTTGAAGCCTTTATTCAATCCATCCCTTGAAATATTTCTAATCAGTTAATTTGCCTTATAAGTTATTTTTTTTAAATTACCAAGAAGTCTACAAGGTACAGAGGCCAAAACATTATGTGTATAATAAGCAAGATAGGTGCAATAGCCCAAAGATGGTAAATGATATAAACAACTTCTCATCTCATAAATCTACACAGATATATATATATATATATATATATATATATATATATGTTTTGGCAGCAATAGTCTACAGCCTTCTTCAAATGTTTTTGTCATAATAACCTTCAGGGAATTTTGAACTGAAGCTTTTATTCCATCAAGAGAGGTAGGTTGTTCTAATTTCACTGTCCATACCTTTAAATATCTTGTATCAGTTAATTTGCTTCCTTAGTTTTTAGTCTATATAATGTTGTTTCTCTTTTTTTTTGTGAGTATAACAACCAAGATAAGGATAATAGTCTGAATGGTGTTAAGAATGTAAATAATAACAACTCCTCATTTCAGAAATTTAGACAGATATGACTCAGTATATGTTGCTGAATTTTTCCAGTTTAAATATAGAAAAATATTACCTGCTTCAGATCATACAAATCCTGACTAAGTGTTTCAATATTATTTGCGTCTTTATGGAAAAAAAAAACACCTTGATTGTGGGACTTAGAATACACTGGCTGTATTCCCAATAGAGGGATAAGAACACCCCACCATCAAAAAGAGGTGTCCTGGGTATGACACTTAATTGCATCTGATAGTGAGGCTCCCGTTCTGGAGATATTGGAACTTCTTCATAGCTATTACTCCCAGATCCACTCTGATCTGGAATGGTAGTACCTGTTAGGGTCCCATCAATGGATCAAATAGATCTGTTTAAAAACTAGTTGAATTCCATAGGACTTGTGCAAAAAAAAAACTCTCTTAAGAAACAACTAACCAAAAATGGAAATCTGCGTATACAATGAATGTAATTACCTAATTTCTAGCCATCAAATAACCCTACGTGGGTTGACATGCCATTAAAATCAATCATTTATTGAAAGAGATACCAGTAAAATAATTAAAAAAAAAACAAAAAAAAACACATATTGCAAAGGAAATGATAAAATTGAAACACTTTGTCTAACATGACAAAAAGACAGCCAAATGCCAGTGGGTACAGCAGCTGAAACATTTTGAGATATGTAAATAATATAAGTAATAACAACACCTTATCTCAAAAATTTGGACAAATAGCAATGTCATGTTTTGTATATTTGAAAGACACTTTTATAAGAGGGTATTTCAAATACTGCATTTACTAGAAGACACTTATTTAGAAAAAAAAAATGCATTAAAAAAATGTCATTACAAAGTGATTGTTCAAAATAACACACTGATAAAATGTCTGGTGGAATTTACAAAAAATTTACCTTGGAATGTGTGCATTTACACAACCCCCTTCATGATGAGAATGATGCAATAAAAGGTCAATTTATTTTTAAGCAGAGTACAACTGGTTTGATTTTAAGCTTTTCCTTTTCCTAAACTGGTTGCCACATTATGGTTAAAGAGTTCAGTCTGTTCTACTTTTTTCCCATAGCTGGAGAAGAATAGCTGGATTCATACCTTTTCCAAGGTTATTAGCACAAAGTGAAATGAAGTCTTATCTATGATTTGAACTTGGGTTACAAGGTCCATTTCCTTTGATAATAACCATTACACAACAATCACCTCTCAAATATTATATATGTACTAACCAATTCTTTCACGTAAGCAGGATGCAACACACAGTCAATTTTTAAAGTGAAGTTAAACAGGTTTTCCTTCTCCTAGACTGGTTGCCATACCAAGGTTAGAGAGCTAAGTCTGCCCTACTATTTACCCACAGCTGAAGGTAGAATAGTTGGATTCATACCTTTTCCAAGGGTATTAGTGCAATGTGAAATCTAAACAGCTTCATCCAGTATTTAAACTCAGTTCACGATATCCATTTGTTACAATGATAACCGCTAACCTACAAGCACCTCCTCAAATATATAGGAATGTAATAGTAACATTTACCATCCAGATAACAGTAAGTTTCAGTCATTTGCTTTAAATTTTTTAAACAAAATAGTTATATACTAATATTATGTTATCAACTCAGTACAATAAACAAAACCACTATATTTCTTTAGTTTTTCTGTCCTTCAGCCACTTAAAAGATGTTGACTTAAAGCTGATTGTCAATATAGATTTTTAGGAAATAGAATGCAACTGTTCAGTAAAAAAGAAAAAAAAATGAAGCAAATGACTCGCTCTTATTTGAATGATGAATGTACATATTTACTCAATCATGCAGGATGTGACACAAGGTCAATTTTTTAAGCAGACTACTGCAAGTTTGAATTTTGAGGTTTTTTCCTTGACTGGTTGCCAAACGAAAGCTAAAGAACCTCTTTACCCATAGCTGGGAGGAAGAAAAGATGGCTTCATGTCTTTCCCAAGAGTATTAGGACAAAGTGAAATGCAAACAGCCTCATGTAGGATTTGAACTCAAGATGTCAATTCCATTTCCTATGACATTAACCATTACGCTAAGTATGCATCCATTGGATGATGAATGTTAGTTTTACATTTTTATATAATTTTTTTGTACATCTCACTACAGAAATAAGTGACATTTTCTTTGTTGTGCTATTCTGGACAAGCACGCATAACATAAGATGCACTGGTATAACAGATAGGAAGCAGATTCCCAATAGTCTAATCTATTGGGTCCTGATGAGCTGCAGTGAGCAGCAGACAAAAATGTCTGTGTAAAATATGTCTTTATTGGCTGGCAAATATGGTAACTTTGAAATGCAATTTTAACTTATTTTATCATCAATCAATATGAAATCTATTACGTAGATAAAAGGGACGTTAACAGAACCCTGACTAAGCATTACACCCCCAGCCCAACCAACAAACCTACAAGCACAGCATTACAATCAGCTATCTCTGTTCCCAACCAACACACTACTGTCGGCACCAGATTGTGTATATGATGGCAGTAACATAAAAAAGTATCTCTTCACACCAGTTAGCAGCAGGTGACCAGCTCTACATGAAGGAAAATATTCTTCACAATATTTTTACTTCTTATGTTCTTGCTATTTTTTAAAACTTTTATAAAATCAGTTTTCCACTCTAAGAAATCCATAAGGTGGTTGCTTTTAATGGTTGGGGGATCGGAGAAAAGCAAAGAAGTTAGAGAGAAACAGAAGGGATGCAAGAGAAGTAGTAAGAGACTTAAAGAATAAGAGAGGTGGAAGGACTAATAAAGAAGACAAGAGAGAAAGATAGGAAAAGTAGAGGTAAAACAAGACGTTGGAGAGGAATATAGAACAGGATTAGTAAATGAAGGGAAGGAAAAAGAGGTGTGAAATGAAATGTGGAAGCACATTAGTGTTCCTTTTTATAATTAACTCCTTAGCCTTTTCTTTTCGTTTTTTTTATTTTTTAAATTCTTTTCTTCAATTTTTGTACTTTTGAAATCCATATTTCCTTTGTTTATTATTTTCTCCTATTTTTTTTTTCACTTTCTATATATTTCTATTGTGTTTTCCTTTCTCATCCAACTTTTTTCTAATCAATTTTTCCTTTCTTAGCTTTTCATTCCTATATTCTTCTCACAATCTTTCCATTTCATTCTCTTTTATTTCTGAATAACACATCTTTTCTTATTTTCTTTTGCTTATTCTACATCTTTTTTCTATTTCTTTATGTCATTTTAATATTATCACACAAGTTTCATCTGGTTTTAAAAATTCATAAATCTGATCCCTTTGCATATTCAACACACATCTTCAGCAAGATAAAGGCCTTTTTTAATCCCTTGCATGAAAAAGTTGTTTTCAACAAGGTTCTATTTGTAGAGAAACCCATCAGGACTAAATACAATAGGCAATCAGGAGTAAATTTACTATCAATTCTACTATCAAGATCAGTTTCCTAACTCATGCTCTATTCTAAGTTTCTCTATTGACAGAGCTTAGAATATGCTGGCTGTATCACCAGCAGAGGAGTAAAACCACCCCAAAAAGTAGTATCCTGGCATATGATACTAAACTGGATCTCATAGTGAGAGTCCAGTTCTGGAGGTCTTGGAAGTGTGGAGTACTCCTTCATTATCATTACTCTCAGGTTCACTCTGAATTGAGGAGGCAGTTCTTGTTAGGGTCTCATTTATAGGTCAAAGAGATCTGTTTAAAATTTGTGTGTGCAAAAAGAAACAACTACTCAAAAAGTGTACATTTTTGCTCTACCTTCTGGTTTTTTAACATTTTTAGTTTTTACTATTGTTATTTAGTTTTTAAACAATTAACAGTGGTTATACCACTAAACTACCTCTTCGTTATTGAACACTATATATATATATATATATATAAACACACACTATTATTACACACACACACACATATATATATATATATATATATACTATTACTACATGAATATATGTATCTACATACACTAGTGGTTATACCACTTATCTCCACATTATTGAACACTATATATATATATATATATATATATATATATATATATACAGTCTATTATCATTATATATATATATATATATATATATCATCATTATTCAAGTCCACTGTAGGACAAAGCTCTTCTCAATCCTTTCCATGTAGACTTAGATTGCACTTACTTTTGTCATGTCTTATCAGCAAAAGTCGCTATCTTATCTCTCCAGCTTCTTGATCTTTTCCTATTATTTTTAGGCACCATTCTATTAAACCTTTGCAATATTTGTTATCCCCCTTTCTAGCAATGCATCCTACTCATTTCTATTTTAGTTATTTAAAAACAACAATATCTTTTACCTTTATTTGCAAACTGATCCATGCTGATCTCTGCTTTTTTTCTACAAATATTGATTGACATTTACAAGCAAGTTAAAGGTTTATCATGATGACTTTTAAATACAGGTTAGAGGTTATGTGACAAGTTTTAAATTTTAGGAAACTTGAGATTAATTATAAGTGAAAGAAAAATCTAAATTATCTTTTCTTTCAAGTTCAATCCCTTCAGTCAAACAAAAGACTCCAATGATCAATAATTATTCTAGTCTTGATTAATACAAACATAATTAATTTTTCAACTAGTTCAAAAGTTTTAAATTGTAAGGGATTCAGTGAAGCCATTCATTGTCAACAAAGAGATCCCACACATTCATATTTGTCTTCGAAATTTCTTAGAATCACAGAATTTGTCATCATTGTGATCACTTGTTACCTTTTGCTTTTTGGTTGAACGGGACTTTTACATCGCAAATTTTAGGTTATCTCCCTTGAATTAACTTCTTTTTTTTTTTTTGATTTGGTGTGATTGTAGGTTCTGCTGAATACAATGTATTAATTTAAAAAAAAACCAAAACTCTTTCATTTCTAATAATAATCATTACCACAAATATTGTAAAGGAAACAGATGAATAATTAAATTAGAATAAGGACAAGGAATGTTTAGTCTGTTGAAATAAAACAATAGGTCAAAAGAAAAGGAACATTTATTTTGTTTTCCTAAATCTAGAAAAAAAAAATCCCTCTAAACATCAAGGTTTGATTTTCAATGGAAAACCTGTTTATTGTTCTCAGTTGTCCATCTTGCAAAAAAAAATAAATAAATAAATAAAGCAAACCAACTAAAGGATAACATTTGAAAAGTGCTTTGTTTCTCCAATGCCACACACAAGATTTTTTCTTTAAAAAAAAAAAAGAAAAAAAAACAATTTAAACATTTTGGAAAAAAATGAAGTCCAAAATTTAAAAAGAAAAAAAAGAACAACCTTAAACCTCAAGTGTCTCTGCTGCTCTCTTCTCATAATTCAACTCACCCTAGTCCACAAAAAATAAAGAAAACTTATTTATTCCTTCTCCTTCCACTACATGACTTTTTTTTTACTGCCAGTAAAACCTTGAACACAATTATTGATCTATTGATCAATTATTGTACTCTGTGTCCGACAGCTCAGACAACTTTATTTGTTTTGCACATGAAAGGATTTCACTGTCTTTGATACATTTTTTTTTACTTTCGATTTAAAGTCATCAGAAACCTGTGCTCATTTATTTGGTTCAAAGACACGGATCACGATGGAGACTTTTAGTAATGGTTTTGAAACACAATTCTACCAGGACCTTTTAAAAGACTTTTTGACATATGACCTCTTCTGAAGTAATTGACACTCAAACTAGTTTAAATGATATGCTTCTCTGCTTTTTATTTTCAAAAGAGACCCTCTTTGTGTATAATCTTGACTAATAAAATTTATCCTGTATTGCCTTGTTTTATATATCATCTTATGTTTTTCATATTTGTTTGTTAACTTGTTTGATATGAAACACAAAAACTGAGGTGATCATCTCATGGAAAGACACAAATGGCAATTCTTTTTAACAACTGAATATTTCTTATCATTTTCAGAGACCAGTTCTGGGGTAAGGAAAATCTGTTATTCTGCATTAACCATGACACAATCAATTTATTCATCTATATAATTATGTCCATATCAATTCTAGTAACCAAATGATAATATAATATACTGTAAATTGTGATTTAAAAGTTGACCTCAAGATATTGAATACCGAATATATGTACTGGGACAATTTCTTCATGGTATGAAAGAAACAAACAACAAGTCTTCTTAACAAGAGAATTTAACTTTCCCTATTACTTTCAGAGGTTGGTTAGGGTATGGATTTGAGGGTTATCAAACTAGTTGTCTGAAGGAGAAAATCTTTGTTAAAAATTAATACTACCTAAAGTAGAACTTGAACTCCTAAGAACTGAATCTACTTTCATTTTTTCAAATGTCTAGAGTCCCTATCTCATGATACTGTACATGCTAAGTTTCCAAGTGTAGGACATCCTTTCCACCAGACAACTTCTTTCAGATGCTTTTCTTCCTTACTCTACACCTGATAATATCAGTGTCATTTACAGGTCAACACACCATACATCTGCTCGGCAACAAAGTTATCATTACTAAATCAACCCATGTAAGTAAAAATAAAGTTGGTGACCGTAGTCAAGGGTGACCCGAAGGCTCCCTTTTCAATAGCAACTACACCGAGATGTAGGGGAGGGCACTACTCCATTCCCTGGATTGCTCCACTCTACCCTCGATATGTACCTTATAATGCTGCGTGTTAAGCAAGGAAGTATCAAGTACCATTTTTTGAGTCTTTGGTATGACCCGAACTGGGATTGAACCCAGATCTCCTGAACCATTGGCAGATGTATACTTTGCATGAGTAAAATTCGTTTTTACAGAAATAAGTGCTAAATGGATGTTTTATTACCCAGCTTTAAGGGTTTTCTTTATAATAATTTCATTGTAAATCAGAAAATAAAAAATTTGAATTATAATGGGTTAAACCAAGCACTTGATAGTAATCTTACAGATTATTGAATAGTGGGGTGAAGTCCCACTGATTACACAATTAGCCTTGTATCAGACTAAAATATTTGATATTTAGATATTTCAATGCATACAACAATCAGTAAGACAAGCACTTGCAGTATATGAAAATTTTTGAATAGCACAAAATGGTACATTATAGTAATATTTGTGTTTAGAATTAAGATGGTCTAGAATTAAAAAATAAAGCAATTTCTCAACCAATTTACAACCTAATAATTATGTGAGTTTCTTAATTATTATTATTTATCAAAGTGGATGATTAAAGGCTAATTATAGAGTACTTCCTTTATCCTATGGGAACTACACTTTCTGAATCAACAAATCAAAAAGTCAGATACAATATAAATTCATAATTTAATAAACAAATCAACAAGTTAAAAATAGTTGATTAGAAATTTCAAATCTGGTGCCTGATCATTAAATTTGGGCAAAAATGAAACATCAGGAACCAATTCTTAGATATGTATATGACAGTCAGTAATATAAATGTAGACATAGTCAAAAACATGACAACTAAATCGATTGAAGATTCAATAAAAATTCAGCAGTTCTTTCTTCATTTTAGAACTGAGTTGAGCCAACTGCTAGCAATAAAAGGAAGAGAAATCAAGTCAAAAGTTAAGTGGTCAGAGTGATGTCAGTAGAGACTGAAAGAGGTAATGCATAGGTTGACAATCGCTCTCTCAACCCACTCCTTTTTTTTTCCTGACACAATCAGCAGTTATAGTAAAAATAATTCAACACACCAAAACTTTAAAAGCCCACATAAGAGATAGCTATGTAAATCACACATATGCAAATATAAAAGATATAGTCTTCATATGAGCCCCCTTTTATTTTCTTCAGACTTTAACATGCTAAAATGCTGTTTAGAGGAGACAAAATTTTTACTTAAACTGTTTGTACTTATATGTTGGCGTTCATTGAAAAGTTGTATAAATATGTTTATATGTTGAAAAAAATTGAAATTATCACATTGTGCTTTGATTTTAAATGTACTGAGTAAGTTACAAGCCCTTCTATCAATTCATTTGCAATTAATTTAAATAAAAAATACATTGATAGAAGAGGACTTGAGAGTGAGCTCAATAGCCATTGAAGCTGACGGATCTTTCAGTGAATAATGATAATAACCTAAGAAACGAATATACTAACATATTCAAAAAGATAATCAGTCACAATACAAATATTAGAAATTTATACATCATAAGTCATAATTTTAAAAAAAATTAATCTATGTGCAAAAAAAAGTCTAAAACTAAATCTCACTATATTTACTCTCAAGATTATATCAAAATATGTTTGTAAAAAGTTCATATGATAAATATCATATTTGCTGTCAATGACTTTTTTGACCAATGAGATGCAAGCACAGCAACACCAATGAAAGAAGCATGTGGCCCACAAGGAGGACTATGCTGAAAAATAAACCGCATTTGATCACATTTCAAGACAGTATCTTGGTCAACCTATGAACTTTTCAGCCAACCCTTGTAATTATATAAGCTGCTTAACTCTGCATGTCTTCATTAAATTTTAACATTTAAAAAAATTAAAACTTCTGTCTTTCTGATCACGCTTTCTGATCATACAATTCAACAATTTATTTTTTTCTTTTTTGAAATGTGGAAGTATCACAATAAGTAATAATAAAAATGATTCCAGATTTTGCATGCATCAAGAAATATTTTCTTTTTTGTAAAAGCAATTTCTCAGAAAATGTTTATTCAAATATTCTTTATCAGATTTAATTAGATATTCAAATTATTTATTTTGATGATATGTACAATGATATTCGCATGGAATGAGATTTAGTTTTCAACATAGTTCCCCTTGTAGTTCACACACTTCTTCCATCAGTGTTGCAGTGCTTGTATCCCATTGGTCAAGAAAATAATCAACAAGAAATATGATATCAGCCTATATGAACTTTTCATCCAACCCTCATAAGTGATGACATCTAGAAAGCAGTCAAGATGAGTCAGAGTCAATTTGAAAAAGATTATGAAGTCACTCAATGTTATTTGAACAGCAATTTTTGGTAAAACACATTGTGCATGTACTGTACCCTCTATAACAACGGTTCATTTTTTTCTCTTGTTTTCTAACCTACAAATTCCTCTCAAGAATAAGCAATACAATGAACAGCTTTATAATCAATATCAAAAGAAGAGTTTTAGAGGTGCTTAGACCAATGGAAACCTCAATGGAATAAGTTTGGTTTGGTTTTATGGCATGTCAACCATTGAAGGTTATTAATGGTAAAACCATTTCTATAAATATAAATAGTTCTATTTCAAACAATTCAGTTTAGCATAAGTACACAGTTTCAATGTCAAAAAACAGTTCTATTTCAAACAATCCAGTTTAGCATAGGTACACAGTTTCAATGTCAAAAAACAGTTCTATTTCAAACAATCCAGTTTAGCATAAGTACACAGTTTCAATGTAAAAAAAAAGTTATATTTCAAATTAAGTTTAGCATAAGTACACAGTTTAGTTTGATTTGACCCATAGATAAGACCCTATCAGAAGCTACCACTCCGGGCCATAGTGAACCTGGGAGCAATGGTAATGAAGGAGTACTCTGCATTCCCCAAACCTCCAGCATTACTGGAACCTCACCATCAGATTTTTTAATGTCAAATCCAGGACTCTCATTGCGGTGGTGGTGGGGGGTTTACTCTGCAGAGATGCATCCAGTGTATTCTACAGCCCCAGCTGACTGGGCAAACATCAGCCATGAGGAATGCACATGTGTAAATTTGCAGATTTAGCCTGGAAGTAGTTACAGAACAAGAGAGTTGTAAATGAGGTAGGTTGCAGACCATGAAAACAGACATAGTCCCAAAAGCGGGGGTCAGGAAGACGAACAGGATGGAAGAAATTAAGTGATGACAAAGAATCAAATTCAAAGCACAACTTTATACCTTTATTAATAGAAAGACAATGTCAGTGAATTTGACACTCACTGGGTGTCTTATAATTCTGGTTTTGTGATAGATTAAGCTGAGTCAATAAATAACTCTATACCTTTATCTGAAGTGGGATTCCACCTTTTCTACAACCAGTTGTAACTAGAGTGGGCAAAAAGTTTTACAATAATTCAAGTTAGCAGATTGAGTCAAAGGTTTTTTTTCCCCAAATTTTCACTGAGGATTTTTGACAACTTGTATCTATGGAATTTCAAGGCAGTTTATGTTGCTGTTTGGTATCTGACTCTATTCTGGGTTATTCTACTCTTACCCCACATTATCTTGGTGGTTTAATTTCTTGGATATGAAAGCTGCAAAGAATTATATGAAAGACAGGAAGAGAAGATAGGAGGCCAATATATCTTTTATATTTTGCCTTTATTTCTGTGTTCAACAACCATTCAGAGGTTGAAGAAAGTCTTCCTGAATACAAATGAAATGATTGCATCTCCTAGTCACGGTGTTAAAATGTGTTAGTCATTAAGTTTGTTATATGGTGTCTTAATTGTGATTCTGACGAGTCCATTATTTGGTGTTTTTAGTTGTGGGTTGTTGATAAAAGAGGCAGTTGTTATTAGTGGAAAAGTTAAACAATATGTGGTCAAGAGAGAGACGCATGGAGCCTTCCACCAGTAGCAAGAAAGATTTAGGTGTTGTCACTCCACTGGTCACTGCTGAAAAGAGAACAGACCTTTCTTTTGCCAAGAGGGTTCCTTCTTTTGCACATGTGTCACCCCTTTTCCTGTCAGGGGATTTTGGGAGTTTCTGCATTTTTTGTATTTATTTTTAATTTAATTCTGTTTTATTTTCATTTTATTTATTTTTTTATTAATTCCCACATATCTCCATGATATATTAATAATTTGATACAACTTGTTTTTCAGTTATTGCTGAACTGTTTATTCTTTATTTTTATGTACAACATACAAACGTTGCTAATTCTTAATTTCACATCTTTGATAATGAATGATAAAAAAATTCTAATTAGAGCCATTTTATGCTCACAGTGGAAAAGGACTGAGTTCAAAGGTAGTGGCAAAAAAAATTTAATGAGGAGGAAAGCCTGGGAATTGTCAACAAATGAGCGACACAAAACTGGTTTAGAGCTTTCAAGGAAGGTGTCATCAGGCTTGAAGACAAACCAAGGTCAGGAAGACCTTCTCTTATGAGAGATGAGGTCTTGCTTGAAATGGTTGAACAACAGCTAAGCACAACCACTTGTACATTGTCAACAGATCTTGGTTCTTCACAAAGTATCATCAAGCACACATAAGTTTGGCCTTGTAAACAAATACGTGAAATCCAAAATTAGCTTGAAATACTGAAAAACTTTTGACTCACTCTGGTTATTCCAGTTTTAGACACACCCTAAAAAAGAAATTTTCTTTTAAAAAATACAGCTAATCTAAAAAGTAGTCCTTAATGAAGGTCTCATAAACACATTAATATAAAAAATATTTAAAAAAAATTGTTTGTGAAAAGGTCAAATTGAAAGGGTTAAAGTAAATTTGGTGCAAGACTAGAATTATGGCTTTTCCCATACGTAATTTTTCTTGAATCTGTTTGCGAAACATTTGTACATATATCTTAATACCTCTTCACCTAAATTCAAATTTATAAAATCAACAACAGGTTATATCCCTTAAGGTGTAAACAAAAAGATAAAATGGTGGACAGGCACAAAGCAAGCACACACACACACACACACACACACACACACACACACACAAAACTCTTTAAAACAGATATCAGCCTTTTTCATTTAAAACATTTTTTAAAACCAAAAATAAACAGAGGTGATGATGCATTCACAAAAGCTTAGAAATCACCTTCCCCCAGGGAGAAACCGTAGCAAAGAAAATTCAATTTTTATATTCTTCAAAGTCATATTCTCCAACTTTTTTTTTTTTTGCTTAATTCTCAAAAATTTTCCTAGGCAGCAACAATTTGGGCATTCAAGAGATTCTTCACCTGGAATAGAAAATGTGTAAAACAGAAAATAAATAAAGAGATATTTTTGTCTATTTTTACTATTCCCCCGCCCAACACTCATTTATTTCTCTCACTTTCCCTCTTCCTTTATGACTCCCTGCCTCCTATTTCTTTGTCTCCTTCCGCTTTCACTATTTTTCTACCTGCAACGGCTTCTTGTCACCTCTCCTAACCTCCCAGGTAATCTTTTTTATATGTCTTTTTTTTCCCTCCTACTTTTATCTTCCTCATTCTTGCATCAATTCTTATTTCAACTATTTTCAATTCCTTCAATTTTCTATTGCCCTATCTCCCATTCTTTCTATATTTACCTCTTACTCTTCCTCCTACTGATCTTATCTCTCATACTTCCACTTTTTTCACTTTCATCCTCTCTTTCTCTTTTCTTTATCCTGATCTCTTTCCCACACAATGCTTTTATGTTTCACATTATCCTTCTAACTTTTATCTCCCACTTACACTCTTTCTCTCCTTCTACTGTTTTTATCCAATTCACTTTTCCTTTCGATTCCTTCCCACTATTTTTATCTCCCTCAATTTTATCATATCCCTCACTCTTTTTTTTAAATACTTACTCTTATTTTCTGTCACCACTTTTATAAGCCTATCTATCTATCTATCTATCTATCTATCTATCTATCTATCTATTACAGTCTGTTTCAATCTATCTATCTATCTATCTATCTATCTCATTCTGTTCATATCTATCTATCTATCTATCTATCTATCTATCTATCCTCTTTTGCTTTTATCTCTCATACATTCATTTTACTCACTCCTACTATTTTTATCTTTCTTTCTCTCATCCTCTCCCTCTCATCACTGGTTTTGTCTCCTTCACTCTCAGTATCTCTCCCAGAGTTTCTCTCTCTCTCTCTCTCTCTCTCTCTCTCTCTCTCTCTCTCTCTATTTCCCATTATTTTCTTTCCCCTTTCACTCAGTTGTTTTTCACTCTTCACTCACTCTCAACATCTCAAGTGATCTGCTTTAAAAATTTGTTAAAATTAAATACATGAGAGGAAAAAATAGATTTAAAACTGATTCTCCATTTCAGGTTTTAATTAACTTTTTGTACATCAATTTTTTTGGCTTTTTTACATGTCGAACACAAGGATTAATCACTTTTATGATATGATATAGTCAGTTTAACTTAAATGCAGAAAAAACAGTCCTCAAAAGTGGTAGAGATCAATGGGCAATAGGCTTTCCTAAAATATTTTCATTTTTATCTAAAAGTTATTTATTTGCCTAAAAGAAGTAATCTCCTTGTCATACCTGACTTCTCTGGGGTTGGGCCTCTCTTTAGGAAGCATAGTTTTCTTTCACAAATACAGTGTCTATTCTCATCAGTCATAGAGTATTTGAAAAAAAAATAGTTAAAAAACTGGACCATTTATTTTTATTGATTGCCACAAATCTTAATGAAACTTCAATAGCTTATATTAAATGTATATTGATACATTTTTGTACCATATATAATGGGAATTCATGATTGTAAGTTTTATCTAATAACATATGAACCCCAAATGGGTTATTTGCTGATAAAATTTTATAAATTTGTAAATGTTTGTTTATAATCATAAGTAAGTATATTTTAAACATTAAATTGCTATCCATTTTCAATCACACTTTATTTGTCAATAATAATCATTTGTTTGCACACCATGATGTCTAGAGTACCAGTTGGGAGTGACGGATGATTAGAAAGGGTCAGGGAACTCTATGCAATCAAAGTGACTTAATGATGATATGGCATGAAGCATTACTATCTAATACAAATAATTTGCATGCAATTATACAGTTTCAGGTATTCCTATCCAATATCAATAATCTTCAAATAGAGGGTCTCTAACATGTACAACCATTCCAGGTCTGAGTGGACTTGAGAATAATTGTAATAAAGGGGTTCTCCACATTTCTCCAAAACTGGACCCTCACCACGAGATGCAGTTAACAAATTCTAAAACCTGCTGACATGATGCAGATATGG
This sequence comes from Sepioteuthis lessoniana, assembly GCA_963585895.1. Classification (NCBI taxonomy): domain Eukaryota; kingdom Metazoa; phylum Mollusca; class Cephalopoda; order Myopsida; family Loliginidae; genus Sepioteuthis; species Sepioteuthis lessoniana. The sequence goes on along the minus strand of CAUZXS010005742.1, from coordinate 557,202 downwards.
AATAAGAATTTTCTCCAGTAATCATCTGATATCCATGCATTTTAAAGTGTGAAACAGTACCATTTTAATAATACTGATAAAACACTCTAAATTAGAGAACGATGCAATTTTCAGTCCAAGAAGTAAGCTAGTTCTTGAATATTTTTCAATTAAATATAAACTAACAATACAAAGAAAAAAGTTTGTCCAAGAGAAATCACTCCAAGTTTATTAATGGCTAATCGCAAAATCGTGTCCCTTGACTTAACTGCACTCTTCTTCCTCAGATATTGTGATACACTCAGGGTAAAACTGTTTAGTCAGTAATAATGTAAGGCTGGACCACTTGAACTCCTACAAATTGTTTGGAGGAAAAAGCTAGATGGAAATTACACAGGATACTGCATGCTGTTTTAGACAAATCCTGGAGATACTACCTTAGAAAAATAGCAGCTGTACAGCCACTTGCCTCCCATCATACAAACCATTCAAGTAAGAAAAGCAAGATCTGTTGGGCACTGTTGGTGAATGTGACCAAACTCTTAAGTGATGTTCTTCTACCAACTCCGACACATGGTCACACCAATGTTAGCTGATCAATAAAAACTTACATTACCCAGCTCTGTGTGGACACTGGATACTGTCTAGAGGATCAATCAAGAGTGATAGCTGATAGAGTCAAGCTTAGTGATTTGCAAATATTTATATTACTTCTACAAAAAGAATGATGATATCTCTATGTTTATTACAATAATATGCCATAATCTAATGATAAAATAACAAGTGAGGTCTGCTGAAGATGGCATTTAAGTGAATATTAAATAATGGTAAATTCTCCTTTCTTTTGGTTGAAAATATTCATGGTTGTGGATCAGACAGTTTCAACTTCTGGTTTGTTATAGAAAGGAAAATGGCTGCATTTACGATTCTATGGAAGATACAGGTGTTTGCCTTACTAATCATTCAGTGATCTTTTTGACCAGAGTGCAAAAGGGTCAGACATTATTTGCTGTTTTATAGATGGTTTGGTTTGGTTTGGGTGCTCTGTTTAATTGCATATCAATCTTCATGTGTTATTTAGTGGCAAAGCCATCCTCATAAAAGAACAGGAGTGGTACTATTTAACCAATAGTGGGGGCGGGCATAAGGGGGGTTTATACCTTTCTCAAGAGTATCTGTCCAAAAGTGAATGTAATGGCACAACTGAAATTCAAACTCACTTTCTTTGATGTTGCAGTCTAACACGTGAGCTTCTACAACACAGGGACTCCACCCTCTTGTTTATATATTTATATAGTTTCTGATCTTTTATCAACATGAAAATAACCAGCACCCACATTTGTTTAAGAATACAAATGCTCTCTCTCCCTCTTTATAGATATTTAAATTTTCACATACTGTCCATGGTTCTGGTTGTTGGATTTTTTTATGGCATGTCAACATGTCTAGGATTATTTTATGCCAAGAGGTTAGGGAATAACATTCACTGTATGTTCGCATTTACATTTTTATCCAACTGTTTCATAGTCTGTTATGCACACTGTTATATGCAGGACCAGACCTTCATCTGTCAAGGTCCTAAGTTATATTAAATTTTCACATTAATGCTAATGATAAAGAAAAAATAATATATAATTTTTTATGAAGTAAAGAATAAAATCTAATGATAAAAGTACATTTTTTAAAAAATAAGGCCCCAAAGGTGTGTGACCCTCAGCTATAGCTTACAGAGTTTGGGGGCCTTATCAGCAATGTGCAACTCAGAGTCATGAGTTTTTATCGTATTTTGCACTTGGAAATTTTTAGCTTATAGGTAAGTCCAGCACTGGTTATATAATATCTAATATTCTTATCTAATGCAAATAATTTTATAAAGATCTGATGTGTATATGTTCTTTTACAGTAACACACCATGGTTATCTTTCTTTCATTTTGGCACAATATTCAGGTTTCCTCTAAGTGTGTGAATTCCATAAGTTTTGCCAGGAGTTTTATATATATATATATATATATATATATATACATATATATATATTTCTAGTGTTTTGAATATTGGCCATAGCTTTGAGTTTTACATACAACAGGCAGCATGATCATTAGTTAAATATAATAATGTTAAAAACTTAACCAATACAAAATATCTATATAAACATGTAGACTTCATTTTTGTAAATTCAAATTTAATTTCTGATGATGATACCCTTAAAGGGAAACATGTCAATTTAATTTTCTGAATTATTTGTCTTTTCTCATATATATATATATATATATATATATATATATATATATATATATAACTCTTAATAATCACAAGATTAAAGTTTATTTTAAATACATAATGGCAGAATGATGACGAATGAAGCTTATTAGTTTTTAGGGTTTTTTTTCCTTCTTATTGAATAATCTTATTATTTCTAAGGGGATTAACAATAAACACTATATAAACAAAAAGAAATTTTTGGATTTATATTCAAATATTATATATATATATATATATATATATATATATATATATATATATATGTGTGTGTGTGTGTGTGTGTGTGTGTGTGATTGAGCCATGTGACTTAGTATGTCAACCATGTAATAGTCATGTGACTCAAAACATTACCTATTTATTCAGTTGAATTTAACAGATGTCAGACATGTCCACTACTAGTTCACCTGAGGATCAGCAATGTGAAACTCTGAGTCATGAGTTTTTATCCTTTTTTATTATTATCCAATTTAACACTTGAAAATATTATGATGTTGCTCTTCTATTTTCTGTGCAGAACACTGTACAGATTTTACTGATCAAAAATGCATTAAGCGTTAAATTTTAATTATCTAGCACTTTTTGCAAATATGCCAGCTCAAACTGAATCTCTGCTGCATACCCTAGAGCTGATAGCAAGAGGAATTGGTATCAATGTGAATTCAGATAGAATAGAGTTCCTGTGTTTTAATCCTCATTAAATAGCAAGCCTCTGACTAAGCATATGAATGCTGTTTTATCTGGAGTCTCATAGAGATCAGTGCCTCTTGCTGCCTATCAGTACTACTGTATAGTAGCACCACGCTTGGACTTAAATGAAGCAGTTAGAGAAAAAGCTTGGCAGGAACTATGCAATGATGCTTCGTGCTGCTTTGAATAAATCCTGGAGGCAATACCCAACAAAATAGCAGCTGTATGGCCATTTACCTTCCATCTCACAAAACATCCAAGTAAGGTGAGCTAAGCACTGCTGGAGTAGAAAGGCAAACTCATAAGCACCAATCCCTGTGTGGACACTGGATACTGTCAAGAGGACTTGCCAACAGAGATGGATAGTGAGAGAAAGTTAAAGGAATCTATGCTGTCAACATGCTTTGATGATGTTGTCGATGATGTGTGTGAGTATATATATATATATATATATCAGGCACACACAAGTAAAAAGTACTATAGCCTTGGTAGATTCATAGCCACATGATCCTTTGCTGCTATCTCTTTCAAACCAGCACCAATGGTTGACATATATACACATGTCATCATCAGCACATGTTGGAATTTGTTCGTAATGCTCGTTAGCAGCAAGTAAATACTCATTTGTGTAAAAAAGCAATGCCACAACTTGAGGCGAGATTATATGGACATTGGAATATTCTATTGCTCTCAAATGGCAAACTCCATTCTCTGGAAGGTGATTGTTTGCTGGTCCAGTGAGTGGGTATATTAGTGTGTGTATACACTGGCTTGCTTAATATATTACAGGTTTGGTATTGGGTTACAGCCCATTTTACTTTTTGTCTGCCAGCTGGGGCTGTTGAACCGGTAAGTGTTGTTCTTGTTGTTTATTCTGCACGTTAGAGTAGTGACTTCTATAACATGAACATGCCCATTTAAAAAATTCCTTGAGAGCAGAATAAATCCAGCATTCTACAACACAGGTGTACTCACATCCTTAAAAATGACCAAAGATAGTCAAAAGTATCCTTTCTTGAACTACACAAACAGAAACTGTGGATAGTTTTTAAACTGCCCACAATCACAGTTGCCACGATTCGTTCACTAACAAGAAAAGCTGAATAAAAAGCTAAACACTAAATACCAATCTGTTATTTTCAATGAAACATGCCTACAAGATAATCTACTGCCTAAATACATATGTGTGTGTGTCTGTTTCTGCATTTTAAATATGTTTTACAGTTTCTAGCTTAAAAGAAATATGAATGAATATTATGAATCTAGGGTGAATAATAGATATCAAGCTCTTTCTGATTTTTCAGTCATGGGAAACTAAAGTTAACAATCTTAATCTCTGTGAGCTGTAATTAATTTTCTCTAAAAGCCAAACATGCTAATAGTCAAGCGAGCAGTGTTCATCAATTTTCAATTACCACAACTAAAACATAAAATAAAAATGTTTCAGAAAACCACAAGAGATAAAAACAAAAAACAAGTGATATTATTGATGGATGTTTTTGTTTTTTAAGCAAGGAGTAAAATTCAATTTTCCTTATGTTGACTGTTTGGTGGTCTTTGTTCCTTTTTGTATTTGTGAAAAGAAAGGATTCTAAAAACAGGAAAATTATCATCATTCCTCTGACAAAGAGAACAAAGTAAGAATAATGAAAAAAGAGAGAAATATATTTTAAGAGCCATCATTACTTTTTCATGTCTCTGTCTGGTTGTACATACATATGTGACATATATCTACATATTAAAATGCTATCCACATCATATATATATATATATATATATATATATATATATATCATTAAAATTCTAATTATGCTTGTATATATATATATATATATATGCATAGCTTGGAAGAAATTATACCATTAATTTAGATAATTTAATTTTGTTTGTTTAAGGAATATTTTATGAAGCCAGAATGCTCAGCTAATAAACAAAAATTATTTTGCATCTTATCTGTTAGTTTCTTTACTGCTAAATTAAGAATCTAAGGAAACATCCTCCATAACTTTGCCAGGGGCAGAAATCCACATGTTAAGTAGTAAGCTTCTGAAATCAGTAGACCAGTGCACATACCTTGGCAGCAATATCTCATCTGCTGAAAGTGATTTCCTCATATGTATAGGTAAAACGTGAACAGCTTTTGACTGGTTATTGATCGTATGGAAATCTGGTTTCTCTGATAAAATAAAACAGGACTTCTTCCAAGTTGTAGCTGTGTCACTAATACTATATGGATGCACTACCTAGACTCGAAAAAAAAGCATGGAAAACTGCACAAGATGGCTGAGTGATTTTTAAAAACAAATCCTGGTAGTAATGCTCTACAAAACAGCAGCTGTATGGCCGCTTACCTCTCATCTCACAAACCATCCAAGTAAGATGAAGAAGATATGCTGAGCACTGTTTGTTGAGCAGGGACAAACTCATAAGCAACATTCTCTTAGGGACTCCTACACATGGCCGTGCCAAAGTTAGCCAACCTGAAAGGACTTACTTACATTAGCTCTCAGTAGACACAGTATGCAGTCAAAAGGAGATGCTAGGAGCAGTGGATGATTGGGATGAATGGTGAGAGAGAGACAGGGAACTCTATACTAATCAGCACAACTTGATAATGATATATATATATATATATATATATATATATATATATATATAATTTTTCACTATGTTGAATACTGCCGATGATTCCCATAGAATAGGCTGCACTATCATCCAGTGGGATATCTGTCTGATAATGGTAGAGCCAATTATATGTGACCTAGAACGATGAAATGAATACATAATTCTGCATCCTTTCTCAAAATTCTTAAACCCTTACCACTAAAAATTAAATAAAAATCAAAGTTGTTTCTTGGTTGGGCTGAGAACTTTCTGGTACCACTTTTTATATGCAGATATACATTGCATAGGAGGCGTGCTTAGTATAATGGTTTTAATTGTAAGAAATAGAATCTGAGACCTGAGTTCAAATCTTGAACAGGGTTGTTTGCTTTTCACTTCATATGAATACCTTTCGAAAAGGGATGAATCTATTTCTTCTCCACCCAGCTGTGGGTAAATAGTAGTGCAGACTGAGTTCTTTAACTTAGGTTAGGCAACCAGTCTAGGAGAAAGAAGACTATAAATTCAAACGAGAAATATTAAAAATTAACCTTGAGTCACATCCTGCCTGTGGTGGAGGGATTGTGTAGATACATACATTGTATTTTATACATTAAATTTCAGGATATCAAGTGATGGTTTGTTTAGTGAGTATATCAACCTCTTGTACATTATTTAATGCTGAAATTCGATTCATTCATAAATGTTTGATTATAATCATCACTATATTTTCAAATTTCATTGTAATCATTTTTTTTATAGTCACATTTTTCTGACTATAATAACAATCATCATTTGTTTACACATAGCTATATGGTATCAAGTATTCTTATCTAATACCAATAATTTATATACCTGCATATAGGTTTAAGTCGTTATTCCTATCCAATAATAACAACCATTTGTTGGCACATAGTTAAGAGGTTTCAAGAATTGTTATCCAATACTAATAAACAGATCTATTTGTGTTGTATAGCCATGAACACTATACATACACATATGCATGCGGAATCATAACAACGACACAATAATAACGAGCGACACTGTTCTTTAGAAAAATCTACCTCTCACTTTATTGAAAGGGTTGTGTGTGAGAGGGAGTTGGAGACTGAACAGAACTGCAACATATTGACCCCCCACCACTCTTATGGCCATAACAGCATTTCTTTCCTGTTCTCCTGGGCTGCTGAGTGCTGGTTTTCTCTACCTCATCTGATCTCCAACTGACTGAACTTCCTGTCGCCGGGGTTATATAATAATTTGACGCCCACTCTTCTTCCTGTGAGCATCACAATTTCGCACTCATTCAATCCGTCCATGGTCAAGGTTATATCCTGATATTCCTTGACTGCATGCACCTGTTATTTACACAGGTGCATTTCCTATTTTGACAGCTTGGCCAGGTTGGAGGTCGATATACAAGATTTGACCTATAGATGGGAGTTTAACAAGTAGTACATCTTTGGGTCAGAGAGAAGCTAGGAGTAATGATAATGAAGGTGTAACTCTACAACCCCAGAACTGGAGTTTCAACAATGCAGTTTAGAGTAATACTGCAGAGGATGCACCTGATGCATTTTAGACCCCCCACCCACCCAACAAAGGGGAGAGCAGCAACTAAGTGGCAATTATCTTTCTCTTTATAACATAATTTCATTAATATACAAAAGATGTTCTGAAAGTCATAAAAGGGTCACCTCTATCAGCAATTAAGTGTGTGTGTGTGTGTGTGAGATTTATTTAAATGGGTGAATCAAATCTTTTCTTAAATTTTGAGATACCATATATATATACATAATTCTTTCCTTTGTTTTCTCTCTCTCTATGTGTATATATATATATATATGTATAATGTAGGGCAACAATTTGGTTACGACAAGTGTTAACATACAGACAATCACTACTGTATTTGCTCCTGCTGCAGCAAATTCAATATTTGTCAGAAAGAAAAAGAGAGATAGAAAGATGACATCAGAGTGAAGTCTGCATTTTTTTTTTTTTAAGTTTCAAGTTAAAAACTCCTGTGAAAATCAATTCTCTTAACCTATTTTTCGAAAAACCAGTAACAGTGAATAAAATTTTTAAAATTAACAAAAATAAATTTGTATCAATGATAAAAATTAAAAAAAAAAATAATGTAAATTACAGAATACAGAAGTTATAAATAAATGTGTGAATATATATATATAAAAATGTTCATGTGTGTGCATATATATATATATATATATATATATAGATGGTGTTTCAAAAAATTTGCTATCATTTGAGTTGTACAGGGTGTTTCAGAAAAATTGCTATCATTTTGTAATTTAATAACTTGACCAATTCTTCAGACAATCTCAAATTTTTACCACTTGTGCAGAAACAACTCAAAATTCTATATTTAATGTAATAATACTTTCTCCACCCCCAGTAAGTGGCATTTCTATACCCGCAAAAACAAAAATATAAAACATTTAAACATAGAATTTTGAATAGCTATTTCTACACATGCAGTAAAGATTTGAGATTGTTTAAACAAGAATCAGTCAAGTTATTGAATTATGAAATATGAACTTTTCTTTAACACCCTGTACATCTCAAATGATCTCAAATTTTTATAAACACCCCCTATATATATATATATATATATATATATATATATATATGTATATATAAAAGACTATATAGATTACATAACAGTTGCACATGTAGTAGATTCTCTTCAAGACATGTTTTATTGAAAGTAACAGATTGGGATTTAGTGTTTAGTTTTTTGTTCTTCGATAAAACTATTTGCTTTTCACTTCATCCTTATGCCCTTAGGAAAGGCATGAATGCAGGTATGGTTAAAATTGTAGGGCAGATGGGGCTCTTTAGCTTTGATAAAATAACTAGTACAAAAGAAGAGAAAAAACTCTGAATTCAAAACTAGTGGAGTGTGGTTCCAAAAAATCTATTACGTATTGGGTCACCATTCTTCTACTCTTACCTCATCCAAAAATTGTGGCTGGTCTTATACAAGCCTTTTCCAGTATAAAGAAATCACCTGTGTTAGCTGTCAAGGGGTTCACATCTTTAACTGAACTGTTTGGTGATATTGTGGTAGTTGGTGCACTGACACACAGTGCATCACTTCACTCTGTGTGTAATTTGAAAGCCACACACATGAAAGTGCAATGTAAATCTAATTCAGGAACTTATCCTCTACAAGTTCAAACTGTGCCATAATACTGTAGAAGCAACCAAAAACATTTGTTGTGCAAAAGGTTCAGGTATAGTTGATCACAGTACAGTAACCAGATAATTAAAACAATTTAGCTTGGGTTGCAAGAACCTCAATGAAAGGGAAAATTCAGATAGACCTCAAAGCATGGATTTCAAATTCACAGAGACAAGTCTAGTGAGCATAGTATCTAACAGCATAGTGTGGTTTATCACCTTCACAATCTCAGCAAAAGCATATGAAATTGCTGAATTATGCCTCCGGTTACCAAAATATTGCACTATTTTTTACTCACCTGAGTATATATATATAATTTAGAATAATGTAAACACAATTTAATGGGGCTTGGTAACTGTCAGTTTTTTTGTGTATATATCATCAGATCAAGTGGTTCTGATATGTTGGGTATCTCTTTTATACTGTTGTATGGGGGTATGATGGGAAGGGTCATCTAGTGGAAGGGCATTCTAGTTTATAGTACATTCTTATTTATGCTGTTACATTGTATTAATTTTGTGATTTATCAATCTATTTATTCTGTAATGTTTATCATTTTCTAGTGTTTTATATGCTATTATTATTATTATTATTATTATTATTTCTATATTGTATTATTTTACTTTTATTCATTTTTGCTTTTTTATTTATTGTTTTGATATATTTTATGTATCTATTATTTGTTTATTTTTCTTATTTGTATTTCTATTTCAATCTGTTTTCCTTATTATTATCTTATTCTATCTATTTATTTTATCAAGTCTTTGAAGTTGTTAGAAATCAGGTGACTTTGTAGGGATTTTCTTTTCATGCCTACATTTGGATATGAGTTCTGATCATTTGTTTCAGAGTTTAGGGATTTATTTTATTTTGGGAAGATGATGGCTATTTTTCTTCTAGAAAAAGTTACACAGCTTAGAGGTGATGTTGTAAGCTGGTACTATTTTATTTATTTTTCATGTTATTTCTGCTGGTGTGTTTCAGTTTATATATATATATATATACATATATATATAAAATAAACAGGTAATGTGTTGATAATTTTCTAACAAAACAAAACATTACAAAATATGCCAAATAAATTATATTCCATAATTAAAAGCTAAAAAATAAAAATCATATGAAATAAAATGAAGTAAATGATGAGTGAAATTAGTTTAATTAAGTAAATATTAATTTCACTAATGAAACTTCTAAGATTATTGAGCTACATATATATTTTAAGGATATATAATGTGTATTTAGGAAGCAAAACTTCTTGTAGGTATGTTTTATTGAAAATAACAGACAAGGATTGGGGGTTTAGCTTTTTTATTCATCTTTTCTTGTTGGTGAACAGTGAAAACAGTTTAAAGACAATGACAAAAGATGGTCAAAATTACTCGTACTCGATATACACAAATAGTTTTTTAATTGCCTTAAACCACAGTTGTGATATCCCATTTGCCAACAGGTCAAAACGAATAAAATGCTCAACATCATATCCTTACCTGATTTTCAACAAAATATTCCTACAATATATATATATGTTCTTTCATAACAGTGAACAGCCCAGGCTGGGGCTGTAAAATACACCATCTGCATCTCCAACCACAACAAGTGTCCTGGATATGACACTAAACAAGTAATATGGAAGCTTTGGGGAACATAAAGTACCCCTTCACTCTGGCCTGGAATGGTAGCACCTGACAGGTTCCTATCCATGGGTCAAATAAAATTGTTTGACATTTAAACTAAATGCAGATAAATGACTTATGCTAAATTGAATTATCAGAAATAGAACTGTTTAATCATTTAACTGTATGTATCTACAAAATGTATTTAAGAATAATATATATATATATATATATATATATATACAGGATTTGGCATTAATTAACCCACAATAGTTGATATGCCATAAAACCAAAACAAAGCAAACCATAACAGTAAAAATGGCAGATGATAGCAAAATATTTGTAAGCACAATGATATTTAGATGATCTGACTTAGAGAATAAAGCAATTTCCAATCTAATTTGCAACATAATCATAGTAGTGGGAAATAATCACAATTATTATAATTTATCAAGGGAGATAACTTAAAAGCTATTTATAGAATTCTCTCCCATATCTCATCAGATTTTTGTCCAAGATCTGTAAGACATAGTATAGAAATTTAAGTGGATCGGGCTAAAATAGGGGTCCAATCAGAGATTTGTAGAAGTCACGTGACCCCCTATATAAATGCTGACTCCAAGAATTCTGCCTCTTTTTTCTACTTGCTTTCTTTCATGGCCATTTCTTCAGCTTCAACCTGTCATTTTGTTTCTGACATATCACCCTACCCAACTACTTTCTCATAAAACCCTAGACAGTTAGTGTGAAGTAGCTGCCACTACTAACAACTTGTGCAACACCCAATATGAAGAGAAACACAGAGAAGCAAACAACCTCAAGAGGGAAGCAAGGATTGTTACTTTGAAGCCCATTACAGACTGACCCTCCCATCAGTTCCAAGGATGAATCTTCAAACAAGCGAAGTCCACAGGTGCACATTGTCTGCCAAATCTATTCCCTTTCAGCTCTTTTCTTTCCTTGAAGTAAATGATTTGAACTCAAACAGTTGTCGTGTTTTCCTTTCTTTGAAAACTGTTGGACCAATTTGCTTGTGTGCACTTAGCTCCTGTCCTTGACCCATACAATTGGGGGTTTTAAACTAAATTTCGGGACAAAAATCCTCACAATAGAATAGCTAGTAAGAGGTTTGAACTTAGTTTTTCTTCTCCTAAAATGGTTGCACTATAAAGATAGCTCAGTCTGTCCAACTATTTACCTATAGTGGAAGATCTGAGGGAGACAGAGATTCATATCTTACCCAACAGCAAACAACTTCATCCAGAATTTTAAGTCTGCTCTTTCTCTGATTTCATTTTATTTGATAACAACAATTAAGTTACTCATGCATTCTCAGTTACAGAGCACTTCCACTAATTCATTTGGAAATATTGTCTGTTGACAAGTTTAAGGTATTCATTACAATAGATATAAATTCACTGAGTCTACCTCAAAGTGCTGAAGATCACAATTGAAATAAATAAAGTGTTTAATTTAACAAATGAAGATATTTTCAATTTTGTACAAAATAGTTTTTATTGTATGAGCAATGAGTACCTTGCTTCTTATATATATATAAATACCCAAACATATACGCGTATACACAGAGAGAAGCATATATACAAGGTCTGTATGGAATATATCTGACCATTCATACAAATTTGGAACCTGTGGTTTCTGGATTTTACCAAAACCAAAACCACTATTGAAATGCCAGACTGAGATTAACAAGAATGCAATAAGACAGCTGATGGTGATCCAAAAAAGACAGGATAAATGCATGAGGTCTATGAGAAGTATCTTGATAGGGACTAATGCCCCATTGTCCCAGATAAACTTTGTTTTTCACTAATATGAAATGGTTGGATACTTTCTGGCCAAACATGATAAGCACACGCACACACACCTATATATATATATATATATACGTGTGTATATACACACGCACACACACACACAGACAGACATATAAAAGCACACACATATGTACACATAGATAAGTATACATACATATACACACAGTAAAAATACATATGCATACCCATATATGCACATAGATATGCAAAAGCGCACAGACATATATATATATATATAACCACACACACACACACATATATATATATATATATATATATATAACCACACACACACACACATATATATATATATATATATATATATAACCACACACACACACATATATATATATATATATAACCACACACACACACACATATATATATATATATAACCACACACACACACACATATATATATATATATAACCACACACACACACACACATATATATATATATAACCACACACACACACACATATATATATATATATAACCACACACACACACACACATATATATATATATAACCACACACACACACACACATATATATATATATATATATATATATATATATATATATATATAAGCAGTTGAACATATGTGTATGTATATTTAAACGTAAATACACACGAACACACACATACATATATATAATTAGTGTCTAAGTATAACTTCAAATAAGAATAAATTTGTACCTCTGATCTCACTGGTTAAAGTACATTGTCTTTTCTCTGCTGTCTATTCAAATAGTATTGATGCAATGAAACCAAATCAAATTGCAACAAACTTTTTTTCCTTCTTTTTGTTCTATTAGGTGAAACTAAAATTGGTTCTAGTTAATTAGAATAGAGAGAGAGGGTGGAAGAAAAAAGGGGAGAGGTAGTAAAGAAGAAAAAGAGGATGAGAGAAAGTGAGGAAGAGAGGGGAGATGAGATAAAAGTGGTAGGGAGAGAAATAATTCAGAATATGAGAGAGAAAAAGGAGATGAAAGAGAGAGGAGAGGAAATAAGAGAATGTAAAACAATAAGAGAAGGTGAGGGAGAAACACTAGAGAGAAGAGAGGCAATGAAAGTAGATGAGGGAGAAAAGAGACAATGAGAAAAGGTGGGCGAGAAAAGTAGCAAATAGAGAAGGTGAGGGAGAAAAGTGGCAAATAGAGAAGGTGAGGGAGAAAAGTGGCAAAGAGAGAAGGGGAGGGAGAAAAGTGGCAAAGAGAGAAGGGGAGGGAGAAAAGTGGCAAAGAGAGAAGGGGAGGGAGAAAAGTGGCAAAGAGAGAAGGGGAGGGAGAAAAGTGGCAAAGAGAGAAGGGGAGGGAGAAAAGTGGCAAAGAGAGAAGGGGAGGGAGAAAAGTAGCAAATAGAGAAGGTGAGGGAGAAAAGTGGCAAAGAGAGAAGGTGAGGGAGAAAAGTGGCAAAGAGAGAAGGTGAGAAAGAAAAGTGGTAATAGGAGAAGAGAGGCAATGAGAGAAGGTGAAAGAGAAGAGAGGCAATGAGAGGTGAGAGAGAAAAGAAGCAATGGGAGAAGTTAAGGGAGAAGAGAGGCAATGAGAGAAGGTGAGGGAGAAAATAAGAGAAAGAAGACAGGTAATGGGGAAAAGTGGTGGTATTAAAGAGAGAATAAGAAGGAAATGAGAGAATGAGAGAGAGGAGATGAGAAGAGAGAGAGAGAAGTGAGTAATAGAAAGAGAAAGAAAGAAAACTGACGTTTGTTGGGAATAAGCAAGTGCAAACAGAACTGCAAAGATGATTTCCCTGATTGGATAGAATCAAACATCACCCAGTCAGCTGGGGCTGTAGAATACCCTAACTGCGTCTCTTCAAAGGTATAAGTGGCCCCTCCCCGAGCAATGAGTGTCCCAAAAATTACACAAAACCATCTGATGGTAAGGCTCTAGTCTTGGAGCTTGAGGAAATGTGGAGTACCCTTATATTGCCATCACTCCAAGGTCCACTCTAGTCTGGAGTGGCCACACCTGATAGGGTCATATTTATGGGTCAAATTGAACTGTTTGACATTTAAACTGTGCGCAAACAAATGACTTAAACTAAAGTGAATTGTTAGAAATAGAACTGTTTGACAATTTAGCTGTGTATAAACAAATGATTGATGTTTAATTGAAATGTTAGTGATACATAACAATACTTGGAATCATTTAACTGTGTGCAAATGAATGAGTAATGTTGAATAGAATTATTAGTGTTGATTAACAATACTTGAAACTCTTTAACTATGTGCCTAAATTGAAATATTGGTATAATGCAGCAATATTTGGAACCATTTGACTGTGTGCAAATGAATGAATAATGTTGAATAGAATAATTAGCATTAAATAGTACTACTTGTAACCATTTTACTGTGTGAAAAAAAATGAGCTCAAGCTTGTTTTGAAAATGTTATTTGCAAAATGTGTTTACAAATCATATCTTTAATATATAAGCATAAACAGGATTTGGCATTAAATAAGCACCAATGGTGGGTATGCCATAAAAACCAACCAACCAACTTAGGATCAAAGTGAAAACAGACAGATATTAATTGAAACAGTGAATATATCTGACCATTCATACAAATTTGGAACCTCTGTGGTCTCTGGATTTTACCAAAACCAAAACCAAAATCACTATTGAAATGCCAGACTGGGATTAACAAGAATGCAATAAGACAGCTGATGGTGATCCAAAAAAGATAGGATAATTGCATGAGGTCTATGAGAAGTATCTTGATAGGGACTAATGCACCATTGTCCCAGATAAGCTTTGTTTTTCCTCAATATGAAATGGCTAGATACTCGCTGGCCAAACATGATAAGCACACGCACACATACCTATATATGTGTGTGTTTACAAGAGGAATAAGTGTTAAGTCTTTCCTGTTTTAGAGAAAATATAGGGAAAAGGATATTTTTCTATTTTTCTGTAACTAAAAAAAATGTAAAGTAAAAAAAAAATAACAAAATAGAAAGATAACATATACTATCATCATGAAGATACACTGACAGCACAGAGTTCCCCGACTCTTTCTCAGCATCCATCCTGGCCAGTTTTCAAGACTGCATCCTATGTCTGCACAAAGCTAATGCAAGTCTTTGTTTGTCAGCTAACACTGGCACATCCATAAGACAACATTGCTATTGAGTTCATCCTTGCTTCACCAGCAATGTTTTGCATATCTTGTTTGTCTTACTTGAATGATTTGTGAGATGGGAAGCAGGTGACTGTACAGCTGCTACTTTGTAGAGTGCCGCTTCCTGGACTTGTTCAAGACAAAATGCAACATTCTTGTGCAGTTCACATTTTTTTCGCTTTTTCTCTATGTGTTTTGTTTACATCCATATAGTAGAATGGCCCCAGCAATAGCTTAGAAGAAATCTATCTGATAGGATAAAACTGGATATATATATATTCACACACTTTTTTTCAGATTATATATATATATATATATATATATATAGGAAAATGAAAGTAAATTTTATGGTAAATAAATTTACAAATATGAAAAAAAAACGAGGTATTCAGAGAATGATTTTATTATTAAAGGAAATTCGGTAGATACGTCACGTATCTAAATGCCCTGATGATGGTTTAATGTCAGAACTGAAATATTTAATGTTGGCAAATAATTTAGTTATATATAAAAACCATTCTCTGAATAACTTGTTTTTTCATATCCATATATATATATATATATATATATACACACACACACACACTTCTGTGTGTGTGTGTGTGTGTGTGTAAAGCAATTAAAAAAAAGACACTTAATAAATAGATCTTACTACTGTTGTATCAAATGATGGACAAATGATTGATGTGAGTTGAAAGTAAACTGCCAAATAAAATGGAGGAAAGCGAGGCAAACAAGTAATAGCAGCAGCCAATAGATAATTTGATCACTAATAGCAAGACAAGACAAGACAACATGATAGACTGGAGCCACCTGTAGCAAATGATATTATTCCCAAACTAACCCATTCCATAATTAAATTGAATGGTGAAGGGGAAAAAAACAAACTTTCAAACAAAAATTAAACAGATGAATAAGTAAATAATAAAAAAAAAGAATGAATTAAATAAAAACAGAAATGATTTATTTGTAACTTAATTTTTGTTCCAGGAAACTGTTTTTATTTGTTTAAATAGATTTTTTTTTGTTATGCTTTTCTTGAAAAAAAAATCCATATTCTATCTTTTTATATTTACTGGAAATTATTAAGAATAAATTTTGTGCAGCTGTGGTTGAAAATAAGAACTAACATATCTGTTTAGTTTGATTGAGAAGTAGTGCCACCTGGTGAGTATTTTTCAGCTTCACTTGCAAGGAGAAAATAAGTCATATTTTAATGTGGTAAGGAAGCATTTTGAATTAGCAGGATAAAAAGAATATAATCTAAGAAGAAAATAAAAGCAACAAAATAGTTGAAATTAGCAAACAAATTTTTCATACATTGTCACAGCTCATAAGTATTTGAATAGTTGCTTAAATAAAATAACTGAAAAACAAAAAATCTGAATGAACAAATTCCAGAATAAAATTAAACTGGAACATGATTAAATTAAGTTAAGAAAAAAAAACTTTTTGAAGAAAAAGTAGAGATGGAGCCATCAAATGTTAAATTCAGGTGAAGCTGTGATTAACTAGATTACCAATATTTCTTTGATAATAATCATGTTGGTTGATTAGCTGGTTTTATAGCATATCAACTCTTGATGGGTAATAAAATGCTGAAGTTCATCATTTTGTTGGGTCTTTTTTTCAAACAATTATATGGTTACAAGTAATTAATGATAATCATTTATAAACAATTACAGCTCAAAGTAACAATTCTTAATACTAATAATCTTTACACACTTGTAATGTGTCAAGTAACCATTCCTATTTAGGTTGGATTTGGTTTGGCTACATTTAATGGCATCTCAACCTTTATGGTTTTTTATGCCATACACACACACACACACACACAAATATAAATATAAGATTTGTGAGTGAATATTTTATAGGTAACATTATTTTTAATTAAGCCAGAGCTCATATGTTTGCACACTGTTAAATGGTTTCAAGTACTGATATCTAATACAAATAATTCTATTTAATATTAATCAATTGTTTGCAAAGTTAAATGGTTTCAAGTAGTGATTTGACTCATAGATAGGACCCTAACAGGTACTACCACCCTGGGTCAGAGTGGACCTGGGAGTAATAGCAATGAAGAGGTACTCTACATTCCTCAAAGCTCCAAGACTGGAGCCTTACCATCAGATGGTTTAGTGTCATACCCAGGACACTTGGTGGGGTGGGGGATCTTATTGCAGTTGGCATATTCTCCAGCTCCAGCCAACAGGTCAGTATTCCTTTTGATAATAGTATTAATCATTTCTTTTCACATAGTTATATGGTTTCAAGTATTTCTTTCAAATACAAATAATTTTCATGCAGATCTACTTGATTCAGAAATAGGACCCTAACAGTTACTGCCACTTTGAATCAGAGTGGGTCTGGAAGTAATGGCAATGAAAGGGTATGTAGCAGAAGGTATTTTGGTGTGGCGCGCATTTTAATTCGACGTATAATTTCACCCAATCAAGATGACCTATCCTATTCATCTCGGATCTCCTTTCCCGGGCAGCAGAAATTGGGTAAGCTGCCAAACACAGTCTCTTTGGCTGAATACCTTCTGCTACCAGTACACCACACTCACCAGAGCTCAAGAAATAGAGCCTCTCCACCGCATGCTGTTTAGTATGATACCCAGGATACCTTTTCAGGGGTTGGAGGGGTCTTATCCACTCTACCACAAACAGGATTTGAACTCAGAATGCCAAATCCATTTACTATGACAATCACCAGCAGATTTCTCATGAAATCTCAGTAGCAAGTAGGTTATACAAGAAGGAGTTCTAGTTTCATATCTAGCTGAAGGGAAAAGAAATGGATTCATGTCTTTCCTAAGAGCATTAACATGAAATGAAACAACCTTGTCTAGGATTTGAACTCAAGACACTAACATTTCCTTTAACAATACTTGTTATTCCACAATTGTCTCCCAGAACCATGTTACTATCAACTCATTTCTTGTAAATCCAATTTTGAATAAATTATAAATTCTCTTGTAAATCCTATTTTAAATAAATTCTTCTGATAAGAAAATATACTAAGGTACACTCATTAGATGGTAGCTTGATAATGAAAAGAGCATTTATTTTACACAGACAGCCTAGTTCAGGATTTCAACTCAAAGTGTCAAAGCCATTTCCAAGAATCATAACATTATACCACATGTGCCTCTGACAACCCATAGACTTCTTTTGGAATAGAGTTCTGTATATATTTAACCTGACACCTCCATCAAGAGCTGGCTGTGAAACAAAGTCAAGTTTTAACTGGTTTGAAATCAGTGTTTCCTCTCCTAGACTGGTTGCTATACCAAGGCTAAAGAACCCAGTCTGCACTACTATTTACACATAACTGGAGGGGTGAACATTTTTTCAACTTTTTATTCATCTATACTGACTAAAAATAAGAACTTATATGTTTTGCATTATGTTTTGATGGTGGATGTTATCATTTTATAGTGGCTAACATGCTGACCTGCAACATTATAGTAAGCAAGTTCAAACACTATTTGTGCTATTACATTCATTTTCAGAGTAATACCCAGGGAAAAGATATGGACCTATTTATCTCCCCTACCAGCTCTAGGGTAAATTGTGCCACCAATGTTCTTCTACTAGGATGGTTTTAGTATTAAATACCCCACAAAGGTTGATATACCATTAAACAAAGAAACGAAACCATTATATTTTGTAACATATTTTTACATAGTATTTAGAGCAAATGAACACACATGATGAACTGGATTCCTACATTTCCCAAGAGTATTAGCGTTATGTGAAATACAAACAGATTCCTCTAAGATTTGAACTTGTATTGCCAAATTTATTTCCAAAAATAACTGTTACACAATAAGTGCCCCTCAAATTTTGATGTATGTGTGTGTTTGTGAGCATATACGCATATATATAATATGGTGTGTGTGTGTATGTTGCTAGATAATTGGTATGTCTCCCATGATATGCATAATCTGGTGTGTCAATAAATTAACATATACATACACACACAAACATATATTGGCAAGATTCATATATTCGGTCCTCAAAACAATGCCTGACCCCAAAGTTATCAACAAATGAAAGCTTTGTTGATAGAACATCTGTCGTCTTTGTAGCAGTATATCTATGAAATTGGACGAGCAAAGGTTGAACGATCAGCTAGAATCTATATACAACAGCTCTATGCTGATACAGGATGTAGCCTGGAAGACCTCCCAGGCGCAATGGATGATAGTGACAGGTGGCAAGAGAGGGTCAGGGAGATCTGTGCTAGCAGCATGACATGATGATGATGATATATGTATATATATATATATATATATATATATATATATATATATCGGCCTATTGGCATGATGGTTAGAGTATTCACCAATGGCCAGGAAGACCGGGGTTCAATCCTAGGTCGAGTCATACTAAAGACTCCAAAAAAATGGTACTTGATGCCTTCTTGCTTAACAGCCAGCATTATAAGGTATGAATAAAGGGTAAAATGGAGCAATCCAGGGAAAGGAGTAGCACTCTCCCCTACATCTTGGTGTAGTAGCTATTGAAAAGGGAGCCTTTGGGTCACCCTTGACAATGGTTGCCAACTTTATATATATATATATATATAAATACATGCACATCTATATATTTGGTGTGTCTGTCTTTCTCTATATATAAACTGGGAAGTCCAATAAATATATTGGGGTGTCCTTGGGGTGTAATGGTCAAACCGATAGACTACAAGACTCGTAGAAAGTGAGTTTGAAATCCAGCTGCATTATTACTTTCACTTTCAGGTGAATACCTTTGGCAAAGATATGAAACCCTTTATCCACCAAGCTATGAATTAAATTGTACCACTACTGTTTTTCTAAAAGGATGGCTTTAGAATTAAAAAACCTACAAGGTTGATATGTCATTAAACAAAGAAACCAAGATATATATTAATGTTAAAATTTAATACTAAAAATGCCTCTTATTTAGAAAATATTTACAAGGATCAATACACAAAAATACTGGGCAATATCATATTATCAATTCTATAAAATGTAGAAAATGTAAATGTAAGGCAGGGTAAAACATCATGACTCAGAGTTTCATGGTTATGATCATCAGGTGAGCTTGTAAACCATATATTGGAATAAGGTAGACATATGAATGACCAGCTCACCTGATGATCATAACCATGAAACTCTGAGTCATGAGTTTTTACCCTGCATTACCATTACCTTTTCTACATTTTCATATAATTGTATATATATATATATGTTGTTATATTGCACTTGGTTCGACACATAACCACATAGTGATTTACTGATGACCAACACTCTCATAATATATATATATATATATATATATATATATATATAAGTAAAGTTGGTGACTGTAGTCGAGGGCGACCCGAAAGCTCCCTTTTCAATAGCTACTACACTGAGGTGTAGGGGAGGGCACTACTCCTTTCCCTGGATTGCTCCACTTTACCCTTGAAATGTACCTTATAATGCTGAGTGGAGGTGCCCGTGGTGTAGTTGTAATCGCCGTAGGAAATGAACGCGGCGATACGAGTTCAAATCCTGGACGAGACCGATTGCATTTCACATTGCACTAATACCCTTGGGAAAGGTATGAATCCAATTATTGTCCCTCCAGCTATGGGTAAATAGTAGGACAGACTAGGTTCTTCAGCCTTGGTTAGGCAACTAGTCTAGGAGAAGGAAAACTCTGAATTCAAACCTGTTAAACTCCGCTTAAAAATAGACCTTGTGTCATATCCTGCCCGAGCGGAGGGGTTGGTAAATAGTACCTTATAATGCTGAGTGTTAAACAAGGAGGTATCAAATACAATTTTTTGAGTCTTTGGTATGACTCGACCCGAGATTGAACCCATGTCTCCCAGGCCATTGGTGAACACTCTACCACTAAAAGACACAAATATAACTTAGTGTATCAGTACATGTATATAATTTGTAATGTACCGACTGATTAATTTTAATGGCACTTCATCAACCCATCTATAACTATTTTATGTCAAGAGGTTAGAAAATTACATTCATTGCACGTTTATATTTATATTTTTGTGTAGTTCTTTCTTATAGATTTTTTTTTTTTTGCAAATTTAATACAAGTATTTTTTAATAAAGATCTATTAGACTCATAGATGGTAGCCTAGTAGGTACAACCACTCCAGGTTAGAGTGAACTTGAGAATAATAGCAATGAAGGAGTATTCCACACTCCGCAGATCTCCAGAACTAGATCCTCACCATCAGATAGAGTGTCATACTCGAGACACTCCTTTCTTCTGAGTTTAGAATTTTTGCTTTTCTTTACCTTCACTACATTTTATATAAAGTAAGTAAAGTAAAGTTGGCAACCAGAAGGCTCCCTGTTCAATAGCTACTACACGAGGTGTAGGGAAGGGCACTACTCCTTCCCTTAGATTGCTCCACTTTACCCTTGATCCCTGCCTTATAATGCTGAGTGTTAAGCAAGGAGGCATCAAGTACCATTTTTTGAGTCTTTGGTATGACTTGACCTGGGATTGAACCCAGGTCTCCTGGGCCATTGGCGAACACTCTAACCATCTTGGTGAGCCTGTACATCTATATGATCTGTAATGTGTTGAAGGTGTATTAATGTAGATATTGGCCTTCTGATGATAACAAGTTGCTTTAAGTGGAAACATTAACATAAGCCTCATTTTGCCATATTCCTATTACCAGTGAAAGGTGAATACTCTGAAATCTTAAGAAACTCTTAAAAAACAAATTGATATAACTCCTATCACATTTTATAGCTTCTGTTTGAAAGAAAAATCAGTAACAAACTTCATTAATATATTAAATAAAAAATAGCGAAGGGTATCCAATTTTTATCCAAGAGCACATGGAAAAATGGCGGCATGAAAGAAATAAATAAATTGGAAAACCAAATAAATGACACAAGGAATGATTTCTTATTCTAAAATTTCAGTCTTTCATCAGTAATAAGGTCTTAAAAGCAAAGAAAAATACAGTTTTGAAAAGATCTGCAGGATGGGTCCCAAAATCTTTACCTCAGAGTTCATTATGCTTCTTCCTTTTCTTTTCTTTAGAATTAAAATGAGAAAGCAATGAATGTCAGCAAAAGGAAACAACAACAACAATCTTATTGATACGCAGCTAAATTGCATAACATTCATTACAAGTTAATATAAAATTTAAAGAAGCAAAGAAAAGAAAAATTGACATAAAGCTGAAACATTATTTGTCAGTTCATAAAATTTCCTATTTCTCCATACAGCTGAAAAATAATCTCAGAGAAACAAATCATCTCCCTTGTCATAGGAGGGTGGGGAGAGAAAAAAATTATTCCATTTCAAAATTCCTCAAAAAAAAAAACCCAAAAAAATTGTTTAAAGCCAGCATAGTGCCCATCATAAATGATGGAATATTTTATGATTAGATCAGAACTTCAGATCAAGATCAGTGTAGTGTCTCTGCACTCAAATTATTTTAGTATTACCAAAATGATTTTATTGTACTGTTCAAACAGTGAAAGTATTAAAGTATTCATTACTAAAATATTTAAAAGACGACAACAAAAAAGATATTATGAACCATTGGCAAGAAAAAAAAACGACAGTTTATTAGGTAATGATGTGATTAGAATATATATATATATATATATATATATATATATATGAGAGAGATAGTCTCAATATTCATGGGACCCATGTGACTGTTAATAACACTACTATTTGAAAATAGTATACAATAAAAACTATTAATCCTCGATCACAATGCCTTGGACAAGAGAGGAAAAATATTTTGCATCACTACTTATTTTGAGATGAAATCATTCAAAACTGTTTTGAAATAGATGCAACTCATGAATATGATAATGATTTATTACTGAAAGAAAATCAAAAAAAGATTGCATGTCCTGGAAGCTGATATAATAACAATTAAAAAAGAAAAAACATTGACTTGATGTCTCTAACTCAAAGGATGCATTTTTTTAGGACCACGATTGTGCTTGTCTCAGTAATAAATCATTATTATATTAATGGGTTGCGCTGTTTTGAGACACCCTGTAAGTTTGGTTTGGTTTATTGGTTATCTCGTGCCAAATCCTGTTTATACATATATATTAAATGTATGATTTGTAAACACATTCTCAGACACACAGTTAAATGATCAAACAGTTCTATTTGTAATAATTCAAGTTAGCCTAAGTAAACAAAGTTAAATGGTTCCAAGTATTGCTATGTATCACTAACAATTCAATTAAACATCAGTCATTTGCTTACACACAATTAAATGATCAAACAGTTTTATTTCTAACAATTCAATTTAGCATAAGTCATTTGTTTGCACACAGTTTAAACGTCAAACAGTTCTTTTTGACCCATAGATAGGACCCTATTCAGTGCTACCACTCCAGGCCAGAGTGGACCATGGAGTGATAGCAGTGAAGGACTACCCCACATTCCCCAAAGCTCCAGAATTATTGGAGCCTTACCATCAGATGGTTTTATGTCATATCCAGGACACTTGTTGCAGGGGGGGATTCGGTGTATTCTACAGCTCCAGCAGGGGGGCAGTCAGTGTATTCTACAGCTCCAGCCGATCGGGCTGGAAGTGATATATAGTCTTTACACCAATATGTATAGAAGATCTATTATCATCAAGTCATGTCAACAGTATGGATTCCGTTGACTCTCTCTTATTATCCATTTTAATCAGCTGTCACTATTGGCTAGTCCTCTGGACAGCACCCAGTCATTTTTTTGATCATCCATAATTCAGCAGTACAATAAAACAAATACACAGAAAAATAATGTTTGCATAAAATAGGCTGCCCCAAAAGCCATCTTGGGATTTAGAAATCAAATAACATTTCTGTTTGTTAATTATTTATGATTATTTTTTGATACTAAAAGAAAATTTACAAAATCAACTTGCTTTGATTATGTAGAATTCTGCTTTTTAGAATTTCTTAATCTTTTGGCTTTGTGGAGATTTGATTTTTTAAAATTCTTCAGGGACTTCTGGGATACCTTATATTTTACCAGAAACAATCTAAGCTTAATAACAGTATTTAATCTGAATGCACTGGAAACTGTAAAATATAAATAAATAAAATTAGCATCAGTTAGATAGAAAATTTGAATTCAAAATATTTAATATGGGAGGAAGCTTGACTAAGATTGGCTGAATGTCAGGAATGAAAAGAAGAAAATGAGGATTTTATTTTGTTATTTGCTTTCTTAAAGACAACTTTACTTAAAACTTATGAGCTATGTTTGAGGCATAGACAATGGAGACAAGCCTATAAACAGAAAATAAATTAACTTGAGGCAACATCCTACACAAAACTGGAAATAAGTTTTTTTTCTCTTTTTTATTTAAGAAAACAAATATTTTTGATCTTTCTATGTTTTAATTCTATTCTTATAATTTTTCTTTTGTCCAATCTTCTTTTAATCTACTTAAGTAATACTGCTGCCATCTTTCTTTTTTTTTTTGTTTTTTTAATGATTATTTATTTATTTTTTCAGTACAGGAGATGCCTTTGCAGATAATTTCCAGGTAATAAGAAAGATTTTTTATATCTTTTTTTTGTATTCCTAAATAAGATGGATGAATGTTCTTGTATTTGTTATGTTCACAGAGTAAGATCAATTGGAAGATACCTTCAACTCCCGAGTTGATCTTACATCTTGATAAATCATTCCAAGAAAATTCATTTACTAAGCATAGCTTGGTTTTGCTAAAAGTTAAAGGCACCTAATGGGAGTCAAACTCACCACTCAGTCATACTGATCCGTGAGACCAGCTTATTAACCATTACAGCATGAGACACCCACATCACTGTCAAGTATCAGTAGTTGTCTTCCTCACTCTCCTTGCAAAATGTTCATGTGATAGATGAAATAAAAAGAATGAAGCTCTTCAAACCTCATTCAAACTAACTTGAATCGAGTCTGCTGAATTCAAAGGGAGATAATTTCATTTGTTTCGAAGAATGACAACATTATCTTCTTTTGATGTAAGGCAAAAAAATTACTGCAGAAAAAAACTCGGCTGATCAACTCCTTTACACAACAGATAAAAGAATTAGCAATTACTACTACACTCATTTTTGACATAATGTGAGTATATATATATATATATATATATATATATATATATAGATAAAGATATATGTGTGTGTGTGTGAATACACACATTTTACATTATATATATATATATATATATATATATATATATATATATATATATATATATATATATAAATAAATAACCAATGAAAACAAACAACAGTTTAAAAAAAACATTGGATAAATCAAAAGTGCTCAAATGCTGACCAGCAAAGCAATATATAAGCTAAAATCAAAATCTCAGTCTTTGTAGGTATATTCCATAACAAATAGCTTAATATGCTTTCTTTAAAATAGAAAACACGGAACTATTAGTTGTAGAATAACTCTAAGAGGAGATTTTACTTGTTTTTGAGTATATATATATATATATATATATATATATATATACACACACACACACACAAAGAGGAACAGATTCCTAAGTAAGGTAGGCATTGCTTGCCCAATAAAAAAATATACCATATAAAATCAAAGATATCTTCATTTTCTAAGTTTAGTGGTTAGAGTGTTCGTCAATGGCCCGGGAGACCTGGATTCAATCCCAGGTCAAGTCATACCAAAGACTCCAAAAAAGGTACTTGATGCCTCCTTGCTTAACACTCAGCATTATAAGGTATGGATCAAGGGCAAAGTGGAGCAATCCAGGTAAAGGAGTTGCGCCCTTCCCTACACCTTGGTGTAGTAGCTATCCAAAAGGGAGCCTTCGGGTCACTCTCAACTAAAGGGAGACAACTTTACTTTTACTTATTTCAACACTTTAAGGAGACTCAATTTATTTATAACAAATGTAATGATCACTTGAAATTTGGAAGCTGTCATTAACTTTGAAAATTTATGCTTCTAATACACAAAATTCTATTTGCAGTCATTTTTTTTCATGATATGATACTTACTAATAAAATATACAGTGAATTTGGCTAAAGCCTATAGTAAGCAATTATAAAGAGCATTCAGCTCCTGCTGATTTGGTGAAAGGGAAGATGAGCCAAAAAGGAATTGCATTTTTAAAATATTTTTTTTGTTTAAAGTAAATATTCTATTTTATTGTTTTTATTTTGTTTCAGTTGAATTCATCCTTTATTGTAATAACTCTTGAATGATAACATCAACGGAAAAATAATGCAAAATACAAATTATCAAAATTCAACGGAATAAACTTTTTTTGAATCTGCTGAATTTCGCTTTAAAACTTATGCTCAGAGGTTTATATGTGCAATCACAAACACTCAAAAAATAATCAGTTGACATTTTGGAGGTCATGAGATGTATTTAACTTAATTGTTCATCATTGTCAAGGCATCCAGACTGCATAGATTCTCTTGACTCTCTCACAACATCTGTCCCTATTGGCCAGCACTCTTGCTAAGTTATCTAGATGGCACACAGTGTCTGTAAAGAGCAGATGAATTTAAGTTTTTGCTAGTTGGCCAACACTTTTCTGTCCATGTATAGTAGTCTATCACTTAAGAGTTCATCATTAGAACTCAGCTTGACTTAATCATCTTTCTTGGTTTGTGAGATGGAAGGGTGTTGAAATTCACTTTAGTCAGTAATAACAGTGGGGCCAGAGGTTATCTGCCCAAAACCATTTTTGTAGGGGTGAGTTACCTGCATTTAGACTTTTGTTTTGTTAGTAGTTGTTATAAAATAAACAAAACACCTCGTGTGCTGATAGCAGTCCTGATGTGTTGCTTCGTTATTTGACTGGAAGTTATCTCATGTCTAAATGACTAACTGTGCTTGCCAGAAAGAAAAAGGTATGTCTCCTTTAATTTTAAGGGTTTAAGTCAACAAATTCCCAACAAAGGTAAGTGGTTATACAGTTGCTATTTTGTATGGTGCTGCTTCCAGGGTTTAAAACAGCACACAACATCCTTGTGTAGTTACGATCTTGTTCTTTCCAATCGTTTTGTCAGAGTCCAAGTAGTGCAACCATACATTAGCATCAACCTAACTATAGCTTGAAAAAATTCCCATTCTATTTTATCAGGGAGATCAGATTTTCATATGGTCAATAACATGTCAATACCAGTCCGTACTTTACCTATCGGTATGTTGACATCACTTTCAGTGGATGAGATACTGCTACTGAGGTATATGTGTGAGAGAGTACTACCGTGATGGCGGAGAAGGGTGGCTGCATGTCAATACACAAGTGGTGTGTGGAGCATTAGAATCAAATTATGATTTAAAAAATTTGAAAGTCAGGAAGTTGGATAGAAAATTGACTAATCGGTAGCAGTTGTTAAATTAGACATGAAAAGGAAAAAATTTACGTTCTGAGTTTAAAGAGTGAATGGCACCAAATTGTCTGGTTTGAAAAGTTATGTTCAGATTTAAAGAGCAGCTAGCCACAGATAAAAAGATATAGGAAGTGATGTCTTCTTCATGGGTGGTCATAGTAGGTGGAGCTTCTTTCCCCACAAGAAAAAATCTTTTGACTTGTCCTGGTGGGAGTGGCTTCTGCTGAGTGGCGGCTGATATTGTCAGAAAACATTCATAATTTGATTCCTTCATCAGTCTGGAAATCCAAGTCGGCCAGGGTAGTCCAAGGAAAAGATACTCTGCATCATAATCCCCAAAATTAAGTGCTGCTGGTAAAGAATGGACTCTGTTCTTTTCTTTGTATATAAGAAATAGACAATAAATCTTATTGTTAAGTTACTCAGCTGATTTGATTGTTCCTTTGAAGTAGTTCCATTTCTGACCCAGCTGTGTAAAGGACACAAAAGACTCAAGTTGCCATGCCAAGGAAGGGACCTGATATACTTGTGTGGACACAACAAATTATTCTAGGGGTTCATCATTAGACCTAACCATCACACAAAGACTTCAGTCTTGATTAATCTAACCAGTCTGCTAAAGAATGAGTTTTGATTCTCAACAATGGAAATAACTTAAGGTTATGTATGAACTGGTCATCTAATTTCAGAAGCCTGCTATTTAATGAAGAGATGGCACCATTTTAATTAAAACATATGAACTCTCTTTTATTTGAATTGACATAGAGACAGATGCTTCTGGAAACTGACTCCAGGCTATGCAACAGGGATTTGGCATGAGCTGGTGTATTTGCAAGAAGCACCAGATCATCTCTATGGTCTGCATCCGTCATAGTTTCTGAGGGGTATCATATGCCTCTTGGCTTTTTTTAGTGTGAAACCATCATTATTATTATTAATTATCTTTAGTTCCACAGCAAGATCATAAATAATCAACAAACAGAAATAGTATCTATTATGATATTAAGTACCTGAGTCTATTTATAACCGAATTATTGGGAAAACAGGACATTTTAGCAAATGGAATAAGTGATCCAAGTTCAAATTCTTGAAGAGGCTATTTGCATTTCACTTTGTGCTGATGCTGTTTTGCCCTTATTAGGTTTCATCAGCAGTGTATACCCTGATCTCTACCACTGGAGATCGAACCAGTAACCACAGACTGCAGAGCCGAAATTACCATGACAAGTTAATTTGGTGTCACTTGTGTGCAATATGGACTGTGGCTCAGTTGTAGAGCTTCAGCTCTGCATTCTGTGGCCGCTGGTTCAATCTCCAGTGGTGGAGATCACAGTATACACTGCTGATGAGACCTAATAAGGTCAAAACAGCTGTCCAGTGTTTCTGTATGTCATGCGTAAGTGTTCGTCAGATTTTCTGGTCATAGTAATTCAATTCAAAATAACAATTTGGTTTGTAGAAACTCAATGACTAAGAGATTAGTCACTCAACACTTTTCATTTTCTTTCCATTAATTTCTTCGGTATTAAAACAAAAAAATACTTAGATAAATGGCAAGCAGGTAGGCGAATAAAAATGCAGTACAAAAAAGTATTAATAGAAACTTGTTCACTGCATCATTGCTTTTTCTTGCAATGCTCTGGATTGATATCCTCTAGTTTTACATGGATGAAAGCAAGGACCAAGAAATGGGTTAAAACTTAATGATTTCCAGTTGGTACATGGGTATAATAAGGGGTCTCTCACAAAAGTTTATCAGAAAATCAGTATCCTGAGTCAATGTGCACTAAATGTGATACCAAGTTTGATGGTGTCAGATATGCTTAATGGTAGTTAATATATTGGAGTACATTAAAAGTATTTTCCTTTTTTGACTCAGTTTTAAGTTCATGGGTAACCTCTTGAAAATTGTATGTTTCTTTCAATGATCTGATTCTTTGGAATATTTTCAAATGTTTTGGATCAGATTCTCTCTTCTATCTTGCACTTTAAAGCAAATGACAATGTTATATACTCATCTAAAGCATCACAACGACACAATAATTAAGACGCAGTGACAAAGACGGACGCAGGATAAACGACGCAGGAAGGAAGACGCAGGAAGACTTCTTTACAAAAATATATACCTCTCACTTTATTGCAAAGGTTCAAAAGGGTTGTTCGAGGTTTGCATGTAAGAGGGAGTTGGAGATCGAACATAACTGAAATATTCTGACCCCACTGTTATGACCGTCACGTTGTGTCTTTCTTGTTCTATAGGGCTGCTCAACCGGAGGCCTAGGGGCTCACTCTGCTGGATGCTGGCTTTCTTTATTGCATCTTATCAGCATCTTCTCTGGACCTCAAACTCCATCGGGGTTTCCGAGGGCCCCCTTGGTCGGGTGTGGCTTTCCCTACCACACTTCATCTCCAACTGTCTGGAACTCTCCTGGCAACTGCTCTGGCTCGTCGAACTCAACTGAATTATATAATCGTTTGACGCCCACTCGATCTTTGAAATCGAATGTTTATTTGTCATCAAGCAGAAATAACTGTCATGCAGTTCAGAGGTCACTCTCTTCCAGTGCATCACTCTGTAGTGTACCATGGGAATTTTTCTTGCTTGTCCCATTTCATCAACCAATTTCCGCCCACGCGATTTCCTCTCATAACTGCCATTAGAATGTATCACTTCCTTCCGGTGCATCACCTTGAATGGCATTTTTGGCCGGGTCAAAAGGTCAAAACATAACAACAACTGATGGTCATTTTTGAGCTTTATCTCTCAGATGGAATAAAACAGGAATTCTTCCAAGCAGTAGCCAATTCCGTACAATTGTACAGTAGCACCACAAGAAATCTAACAAAATGCACAGCGGAAAAAGCTAAATGGGAACTATATAAAGATGCTGTTTGCTGTTTTTAACAGATCCTTAAAGCAGCATCCTACAAAATGACAGGAAATCTTTCATTCCAATTCCCATATGGTTAATTAAACTGGGTTCAATTCCAGGACGAGTCATACCAAAGACTCAAAAAATGGTACTTGATGCTACCTTGCTTAACACTCAGCATCATAAGGTAAGGATCAAGGGTAAAGTGGAGCAATCCAGGGAAAGGAATAGCGCCCTCCTCTACACCTTGGTGTAGTAGCTATTGAAAAGGGAGCTCTCGGGTCACCTTCGACTAAGGTCGCCAACTTTACTTATATAAAATGATATATAACATCAGATATATTTGGCAATATAAAGTTCACACTTTTAAGCTATTTTATGGGTTTTTACAATAGTGAATAACATTTTAAAATAATTTTATTTGTCTTATTTGTGGAATATTTCTTTAGAATTTTATTTTTAGTTGCTTTTGTCTGAATTTTCATCATTATCAAATTGCACTGAGAGCACAGAGTTCTTGACTTCTTTTCATCATCCATCACTCCTGTCAGATCCTTTAAACTGCATCCAGTGTCTGCACAGAATTGATGTAAGTCCTTGCTTGTTAGCCTGCACTGGTGTGTCCATGTGTAGGAGTCCATAAATGAATGCTACTTATAAGTTTGTCCTTACATCTCCAGCAGTGTCTAGCATGTTTTATTTGTCTAACTTGAATGGTTTGCAAGATGGGCGGTAAGTGGCCATACAACTGCTGTTTTGTGGAGTGATACTTCTAGTATTTGTTCAAAACAGCACATAGCATTCTTGGGTAGTTCTTATCAAGCTTTTTCTCTGTGCATCTCATTAGTCCATACAATAGTACTGACACAGCCACAGCGTGGAAGAAATTCTGTTTTATTTCATCAGAGCGATCAGATTTCCATATGATTGATAACCTGTCTATAGCAGTCCATGCTTTCCCTATGTGTATGTTATCATCACTTTCAGTAGATGAGATATTGCTGCCAAGATATGTGAATTTTAGGAATAAAGTATCATTATGATTCAATGATTGCTTTAAATTTTCATCTTCAATTTCAGTGTTTTTATAACAATATTTCCTTTGGATGTCCTCTGCCAACTCCAGCCTTCTTTTGTTTGGTTGGTTGGTTGGGGTTTATGGCATATCAACCTTTGAAGGTTATTTAACGCCAAATCCATTTTTACGTAAATAATCAGTTCTATTTCAAACAATTCAGTTTAGCAGGAGTACACAGTTTAACTGTGAAAAACATTTCTATTTCAAGCTATTCAGTTTAGTCAAGCAGTTCTAATTCAGCTAATTCAGTTTAGTATAAGTACAGATTTTGTTTACACACAGTTAAATGTCAAAACAGTTCTATGATAAACAATTCAGTTTAGTGTAAATACAGTTTAAAAGTCAAAACAGTTCTATTTCAAATAATTCAGTTCAGCATAAGCCCATAGTTTAAATTTAAGTACAGTTTAATTGTCAAAAACATTTCTATTTCAAGTTATTCTGTTTAGTCAAACAATTCAGTTTAGCATAAGTATGCCATTTGTTCTATTTAACCCATAGATAGGGCCCTATCAGGTGCTACCACTCCGGGCCAGAGTAGACCTGGGAGCGATGGCAATAAAGGGGTACTCCACATTACCCAAAGCACCAGCATTACTGGAACCTCACCATCAGATTGTTTAGTGTCATATCCAGGACACTCATTGTGGGGGTCTTACCTCTCTGCAGAGGTGCAGTCAGTGTATTCTACAGCCCCAGCAGTCGACTGGGCAACCTTCTTTTAGTGTGTATCAAACTAAATAATCTTGATGGAATTTTGTCCATCTATTTTCAAGCAGAGTCTGATGCATAAAGATACTTAGTCGAACTGATTAACTTTGTTGTATTTCCTGAAGGCAGTGAGTTGAATACCTGGGCTTGGCAGTACATCAGTTCAGTAGAGAAACAGAAAAATATTCTAATGAGAAACCATAGCAATTAAGAGTTCAGTACACAAGACAAGAGAAAGCAAAAGACAAAAACAATATAGCTAATGTAAGTTCACATAATAACAAAATATACAATAGAATATAAGAAGGTTATTTATTTGACTGGCGGTCACCACTTTACATACATACGCAACCAGTATTGCATAGTTTTCTCTCTTCCACCTTAGACTTGATCCCTGACATCAATCCAGAAGCCAATAACTCAGCCTCCGGTTAGTTCTTACCTAAACTAAAAGAGGTGACTCTTTTTATTCCCTAGGGATGGGAAAGTTGCTACAGAACAACACTTAATGAAATAATGGGTCAGAATTAATTTAACATTAATGTAATATACACTTGATAAATGTTGGATGGGGCATTATCAAAATGGCAGTATAAAAACAACAAAGATAAGGATGCTAAACAGGAAAGAATATTTTTTTCTCAAGATACTGGGGGTACATATATTAGGGTTAGTTAAAAGTTTTGCAATATTTTGACATGTGCTAGTTTGCTACATGTATATCATGTGACCTAAGCAGTTCAAGCTGTAAACAGTATCTGCTGTTGTAAGTAGTATCATGGTAGTTGGTGTGCTGACATGTTGTCCATTGCTTTACTCAATATGAGCATTGAAAGCTGGCCAGATGAATTTGCAACATAGTCTAATTTAGGATCTTATGCTTTACAAGTTTGAAATAAGCCATAGTGCCACTGAAGCATGTAGTTTGTCACCTTCCAAAATTTGGTAAGAGCATCTGAAGTTGCCAAAATATGCCACATTTTACTAAAATATAGCAAAACTTTTGACTCACCCTAAGAGAATTTTAAATCAAGTTTGTTTTTTTTTTAAATGAAGCACCAGATTTTTTTTTCCATTTTATCTTGAATTTAATTTTGTTTTCACTTTAGATACATCTAATTTCTGCATTTCCAATAAAACCAAATATTGAAAGTAGGATTATAAATTCTGGTGATGTTAGTTGGGTTTTTATGGCATATCAACCATTATAGGTTATTTAATGCCAAATCCATTTTTATACATATATTCAGTTCTGTTTCAAACAGTCCAGTTTAACAGAAGTACACAGTTTAGTTCTACTTGACCTATAAATAAGACCCTATGAAGTGCTACTACTTTGGGCCAGAGTGGATCTGGGAGTGATGGTAATAAAGGGGTACTCCGCATTCCCCAAATTTCCAGCATTACTGGAGCCTCACAATCAGATTGTTTAGTGTCATATCCAGGACACTCACTGGGAGAGTCTTACGCCTCTGCAGAGATACAGTCAGAGTATACTTCAGCCCCAGCTGACTAGGCCATAAATTCAAGTGTGAAAATAAGAGGAATTCAATAATTTCTTTAATACACAAAATAAGTGATAGAAAATAATGAGAAGTTATTCAAAAAAGACAAAATGCAAACTATATAGAGATTTTTAGAACAAAACAATATGGACGAGAAAGTTATAGATTTGAAATTGACTTATATATTTATGAATATGTGTGCCAAATTTTAAGACATAAAATTTGATAAATAACCTAACCCTTTGAGCCCAATATACTGGTGATACATTTATTTTGCCCCCACACAGTAGCACCAGTTTACCAGTGCAGAGTTCATGCTTAAATGGCAGAGGGTAAATTTTGGCTCAAAGGATTAAGTTTATTTTAAAAGAAATATCTATTGTTCAAATGAGAAATTATATGTCAGTTTAGGATAAAGACACAGATGCATTTATTTACCATTACCTGATTATCTTTCTATAGCAAATACTTTGTTTTTATTAATTATTATAGTTTTTCAATGGCAAAAATACTGGGGGTACATATATAAGTAACCATATTCAAGCTAACTAGATATATATATATATATATATATATATATATATATATATATATAAATTATACTGTTTTCTTTATTTATAAATAAATATCAGTGATAGTGTATATAACTATTTAGATTAGCATGGTCATAGAGTCAACGCTACTTTGTAACTATAAGTTTCTTTCAGATGTGATCTTCAGTCTATATATAAATATATATACACATACTTATACACAGAGATTCAAGCAAATGCATACACACAATATATATATATATATATATATATGTAAAAAAATTTTCTTTTTTTTGGTTGTTGGTCCCAAAAAAGTAAATACTTCAAAATGAATAGGTCCACTATGAGATTTGTAAATTTTTTTAGAATTATTTTGTTCTTAAATACCTGTATGGTCCCACCTTGTTGCTGTTGTCAGAGAACATGTGTGACACAAGGCCATATGGATGGGGCACCAAATGAGACTCAAACTCACTCATGTAGGTTTGTTAACAGAGATTCAAGCGAACACACACATACACGATATATATATACACATACATTCAAGCAAACGCTATATATATATATATATATACATGCATTCAAGCAAACACTATATATACAAATATACACATACATTCAAGCAAACACTATATATATATATATATATATATATATATATATATATATATATAGACACACACGCAAGTCTATTAGCATTGGTTAAAGTAAACAATGTACATGATTTTTATAATTAGAAAAAGAATAACTCAAAATACTAATAAAATTACTAAAACATCTTAGTTTCTTTTTTTTTATTTTAAGAAAAATATATCAAAATTACAACCTGAGAAAATTTTTTTAAATATCTTCAATTTATTTTGGTAAATAAAACTGCAAGTCAATCTATGAATTTTTGATTTAATCTATTGCATTTACTTTTCAGAAAAGGACAATGTAGAGAGAGAAAAAGAATTGTGAGAAAATGAAAAAAAAAAAAAAAAAGATTTAAACATTTTCTGGAGGTGAGAGAAAATCTTAGTTCATCCCAACAAACTCTAACACAATGCTTAAAAATGGTTTGTTTCATTGCCTATTCATTTATGGTTAAAGGCTGGGGGGAAAAAGCCAAAAACGATTTAAGAAGAGTATTCTAAATATCAAGAAACCATAGTAACATTGAACTTCTTGGCTAGATTGTGGGAGAAAGAAGTCAGCATATAAACAGACTAATGAATGCTAATAGTTACTAGCACATCTTATTTGCTACTGTCATGAAATGGAACTGGAAAAAAAAAAAAAAAGAAAAAGATAAAATCTTAATATAAATTGCTTCATTGTAAAATGAATGTATTTTCCTTTTGTAACTGGCAAGCTCTTCATACATCTGTCACAATGTAAAAATCAATGTTTTTAATTAAAAGTAGGTTATATTTGTTGTGTGAATAAAGTAGGGTTTCACAAAAAGGAATCCTCAACTATTACATAACCATGAATTTTTGTTTCTCTTTACTAGTACTAATACAACTAATAAATAATGACTATTGAAGCTGTCAGAAATTAATTTTAAGAATAAAGTCAATTATAGTGAGAAAAGATTAGACAATGAATGGCAAAAGTATTACCTGCAGAGAAGATACCAATCAGCACGTAACAGTAATTCTTATTGCAAACAAAAAAATTCGTTAAACCGATTAATGATACGGAGAAGTTACCAATGACCAATTACAATATTCGTATTTGACTGAAGGAAATTGTAAGGTACGTATCAGAAAAAAATTTCAACGGGAACGAAAGAGCGAGAAGAATAAAAAAATCGTAAAGTGGAAGGGGGATAACTCCGATAGACTTCTTGTCAGAAATCTCTTAACTGTCAAGATTTCTGGAGGTAGACAGCAACTCACGATTCAATCTTGTTGTTGTTGTTGATGATAATAATAAAATATATATATAAAAAAAAAATAACAATAATTCTCATCAACTTCAATTTTTTTTTTTTTTTTTTTACTTATCTTGCCAAATTATTTTTCGTTAAAGTTTCGCAGTATAAGGAATTTTTCCCCCTGTTATATTGCTTTTTTTTTCATTAATTGTTTCTGCTTTCTTCACGTTTTTTGAGCTGCATATTTTAAAATTATGTTTTGGTCATAAAGAAAATATTCTGTGTATAATTTCTGGAGGAGGAAATAAAAAGATTTTCTTAGAAATAAGGTGCTTTTTTTTTTTAAAGAAAGAGGTTTGGTTTAGTTGAGTTTTGTTGTGTCTTATGACATATCAACTCTTGTAGGTTACTAGATGACAAATCCTGTTTATACATAAGCAATATATAATTTTTAAGTGAATATTTTGTAAGTAAAATCATTTTAAAATGAATCAGAGCTTATTTGTTTGCACACAGTAAAATGATTCCAAATATAATGAAGAGGATTTTTAAGAATAAATAAGGCAACAGATAAAAAGTATTTAAACTGTATATGTGTATGTGTGTGTGTGTATATATGTATATGTAGATGTGTGCTTGCATATATATTTGCAGATGGGTATGTGGGTATATACACACAGACTAAAATACATAGATATGCATACACACACAGAGATGGCCATGCCTGTATGTATATATATATATATATATATATACCCATGTATGTATATATATATATATATGCAGATGTGTGTGTGTGCATGTGTATATATATATATATATATATATATATATATATATATATGCAGATGTGTGTGTATATATATATATATATATATATATATATATATATATATATATATATATACATATATATATCTATATATGCAGATGTGCGTGTGTGTGTATATTATATATATATATATATATATATATATATGTGTGTGTGTGTGTGTGTGTGTGTGTGTGTGTGTGTGTGTGTATTTTTTTATATATCCTAATGTGACATATATATAAATCTGTTTTTTCTTTTGACAAATAAAATGTTCAGAATTTTTTTTTATTTTAAGTTTGAAAATAAGTTTTTCAGTGAATTATAAAACATAAAACAATTTCAGTTGATCAGTGGAAAAATCTATAAGTACAAAATAGATAAAACTTCTACAGTTATATTTTCTTTTCTTTCTTTTTTTAATTTTCACTCAATCCCCTAAATATCACCTGATCAAAAATTGGTCATTTTTAAATATCAATTTAAACCAAAATAGTAATGTAAACAAAAAGACAAAAAATATTTTTTACCCATAAGAAAATTTAGAAGAACTGACTATTTGATCACTGATTAAAAATCAACTAATTGACCAAATTTACTACTTGGGTGAATCAAAAGTTTTGGAATATTTTGGTACATACTAGTTTCTGGCATCTATATGACATTACTGAAGCAGTATAAGTCATGAGAAGTACCAGCTATGTTTAGTAGTATTGTGGTAGTTGGTGCACTGACACTCTGTGTATTGCTTTACTACATTTGTAATTTAAAAATTGTATAGATTGATGTGCAATGTCGTCTAATTTGGGATCTTATGCTTTATGAGTTTGAACTGGGTCATAACACCACCGAAAAAAAAAAAGAATTTGTTGCACAAAAGGTAAAGGCACAGCTGTTTTACAGTACAGTAACCAGATGGTTTGAGAAATTTTGCTTGGGTTGCAAGAACCTCAATGATCAGGCAAGTTTTGATAGACCTAAAAGCATGGATTCCAAGAACCAGCTCCAACCCATCAAGGCAAATCTGGTGAGTAGCAGTCAGAGAGTATCAGAAGAGCATAGCATCTCAGTTCAGTATGGTTCATCACCTTCACTACCACAGTCAGAACATCTGGAGTAAGAAAATTGTACCTCACATTACCGAAATATTGCAAAACTTCTGACTCACCCTACTACTAATGCCAACTATGATAATTTGGTAATCAATATAAATCCATAATTGCTTACTTTATAATTAACATGGTTGAATATTTCCCACTGATCCTTTTGGTTTGATATTTGGATTGGTTTCTTTGTTTAATGGCATATCAACTTTTATTGGTTATTTAATGCCAAAGGCATCCTTGTAGAAGAACAGCAGTGGTACTATTTAACTCAGAGCTAGAGGTGGGATAAGTGGGGTCATACCTTTCCTCTGAGTATTTGTCTGAAAGTGAATGTAATTGTGTGTGTTCAAATCCACTTACGACAATGTTGCGGACCAGCATGTTAGCCATGAGGCCATGGGAATTCCCTCAGTTTGATATTTGAACTGAGGTTAAAAATATGCTATG
Organism: Sepioteuthis lessoniana; assembly: GCA_963585895.1. Taxonomy (NCBI): domain Eukaryota; kingdom Metazoa; phylum Mollusca; class Cephalopoda; order Myopsida; family Loliginidae; genus Sepioteuthis; species Sepioteuthis lessoniana. Next base: position 518,603 of record CAUZXS010005742.1, on the reverse strand, counting down.
GATTTCTTCATTTAGCAAGAAAAGAATTTGCGACAGTCTCTGTGTATAAAAAAGATGGAATCATCAGTGATTAATTAATTGAGTTTAATGGCATGTTAACCCATCTGGGGTTATTTAATTGTACTCACTGTATGTTCATATTTACATATGTTGTGTATTTGTTTCTTAAGAGATTTTTCCCCATGGTTCTATTGAATTTGAATAATTTTTAATGATTTTAATGGCAGGTTAATTTAATAAATAATTTTAAGGATTTTAATGGCATGTTAACCCATCTGGGGTTATTTATGTTCATATTTACATATGTTGTGAATTTGTTTCTTAGATTTTTCCCCATGGTCCTATTGAATTTGAAGAGTCAGAGTGGACCTGGGAGTAATAGCAATGAAAGAGTACTCCAAACTCCCCATATCTCCAGAACTGGAGCCTCACTATCATGTGCAGTTTAGTGTCATACTCAGCATACCATTTTGGCGTGGAGAACTTACCACTTTGCAGGGGATACAGTCACAGTATATTCTAAGCCCCACAAACAGGGAATGGAATCCCCTGTGTTAGGTTACTCAGAATGAATTAACTTTTATGGCTCATATCACTAAAAATGAGAAAAATTATCAGTATATTTGCCTCAATTTTATTTCCTGGTATACAACCATTTCCTGGAAAAAAGAGGTCCTCTTTCTTTCATTACAGATTGTACACTGGAAGAAGGCTGTAGAATGAATAAGTTGAAGTGCCATGGTAGCAACAAAAGCAGTACAAAGAATGAGTTTTGAACAACTGTTGAAATGAAGAGACTTCTAGAAATTACGAAAGATCAAAAGCTGGGATATTGAATTGTTAATATTGTCATTATTTCCCTTAGTTGCCATTTGGTACCACCAGCTGCTGGCTTCTATAAAATCCTAGCAACCAAATTAGGAAGTGTTAGTTGAGTTGCTGACATGGAGTAGAAAACACAAGAAGAACTGACTTGTGGAAAATAAACAATTAATAGCAGAGCATAGTTTCAATCTATGAATTTCGAGTTTCATTTATTTTTTTTTGTTTAATGGCATATCAACCTTCATGGGTTATTCAATGCCAAAGGCATCCTTGAGAAGGACAGTAGTGGTACGATTTAACCCATAGCTGGGGGAATAAGAGGTTTCAGATCTTTCCTAAGAGTATTAGTGTGAAAGTGAAAGTACAACTGGAGTCCAAACTCATTTACTATGATGTCGTAGTCAAGTACGTTAGCCACTATGCCACATATACTGACTATCCATTGCATGGACCTCTCGGTTATCAAACTTAATTTTCAAAATTGACAGGTTCTCACTGAAAATTGGAGTTTCTTTCTCTTTATCTATTTCAGCTTCCTTGCCCTCACCTCTCTCACTTATAGTCTTATGTACCTATTTCAGCCATTTCATTTCTTTTTTTATCTATTACATCCTGTTTTTTTTGTTTTTTTAAATCTATTTTGGCCTGTTTCTTTCTTTTTATTGTATCTATTTCAGCTTGTTTCTTTTTTGCATCTATTTCAAACTGTCTTTTTAAATCTATATTTCAACCTCTTTCTTTCTTTCTTTCGTTCTTTTTTATATCTATTTCAGCCTGTTTCTTTCTTTTTTGTATCTATTTCAGCCTGTCTTTTAAATCTCTGTTTCAGCCTGTCTCTTTCTTTTTTGCATATATTTCAGCCTGTTTTTAAATCTATTTCAGCCTGGTTTTTTTTCTTCTTTTTTTAACCATTTCAGCCTCTTTCTTTCTTTTTTATATCTATTTCAGCCCGTCTCTTTCTTTTTTTATCTACTTCTGCCTTTTTCTTTATTCATATACTTAGATTTGTTTTATTGCTCAGGAAATGAAATCAGTGACCCAAGATCAAATCCTGGAAGAGACTGTTTGCATTTCACCTCATGCTATTACCCTTAGAAAGGTATGAATCAATTTTATCTCCTCAACCCCCTCAGTTATAAGTAAATAGTTGGGCAAACTGAGTTATTAAACTTTGCTTAGGCAACCAGTCTAGAAGAAGGAAAACTATAAATTCCAACCAGCTTTACTCCACTAAAAGACTGACCTTGTGTCACAAGCTTCTTGCAGTGGATGGGTTGGGTAAATACACGTACTATGTATGTATGTATTTTTAAGGAAGGTCTGGAAACCTGTTCAAGAATATGAGTAAAAGAAAATCGTAACTTGGACTGTCATATTTAATAAGAAGTCTTTTTTTCAGAAATTTGTTGCAGATAGATAGATAGATAGATAGATAGACAAGTTATCACTATACATCTAACCAACTTATCCATCCCACCCCTACATAATTATATATTCAAGGAAGTAATGCCAATTCCCCATCTCTTCCATTTCTCCTTGTTCCACCCCAGAAGGTGAAATTATACTACTGACATTTTGGTTTGGTACCAAAGAATGAAGGTTTTGGAAAAAATTCAAGTCGCCTATTAAGTTAGAGTTTATTGCAGATAGCTTTCACTTATTCTCTGGCAGGAGACCAAAAATTATTTGCCCAACTTTAGGGCGAGGCAGAAATTTTATTCCATAGAGTCAAAGATTTGATAATCAAGATTAAAGCAAGAAAAGTTTTTATTTTCATTTTTTTTAAAAACTTTTTTAGCCTTACACAATCACAGGTCATCAGCCTCTTTTACTGATAAAATTGTTTCTTGATTTTATATATATAATATTTTCAATTTTGTATCACAAGTGACTCACCTGAAGATCAGCAACAAGGAACACAGAGTCATGAGTTAAATTGTTATTCTATTTCATACTTAAAAATATTGTGATATTTCTCCACATTTTTGGGCATAGAGCACTATGAATATTTTACAAATTAAAAACTCTTTTAGCATTGAATTTTGATCAGAATTATATATATATATATATATATATATATATATATGTAGAAAGAGGGAGAAAAAAGAGATAGATTGATGTATGCAAAAGTTTTCTGCTAAAATCATGTTTTTAACTGTATATTTCTTTTCAAAAATAAGTGCTAGGAAATTATATATATATATCTTTGAAATAAGATGGTCCACAAAGAGACAAATCTTTTCATGGACCATCTTATTTCAAATATATCCTTATTCTTTCTTTGGACCTACAACAACCATCTTTATATATATATATATATATATATATATAGAGAGAGAGAGAGAGAGAGACCGGGCTATTGGCCTAATGAGTAGAATGTTTAACAACAGTCCGGGAGACCAAGTTTCAATTCCAGGTCAAGTCATACCAAAGACTTCAAAATGGTATTTGATGCCACCTTGCTTAACACTCAGCATTATAAGGTAAGGATCAAGGTTTAAAGACTAAGGTCATCCATTTTACTTTTTTGCTTATATATATATATATATATATATATACACACACACACATCTCTTTATATATGTAGAAAAAGATAAACGGACAAAAGATATATATTTGGTGTAGATGATGATTTATTTTAAGTTCATTTATCTATCAATTTTTGCCAACACGTGTTTCGACTTCAAATTTGCTGGCATACAAAAAGGGGAAACACGTGTTGGCAAAAATTAATAAATAAATAAATGTATAGTAAATCATCAACTACACCAAGGATATATCTTTCATCCACTTATTTTTTTCTATGTATATTTTGTCTGAGACTTTCCATTTCTTCTCACATCTTTTTATAGATAGATAGATACATGAGATGTATGTGGTCCAACTATGAAATGAATAAGGCACATGAAGATTTCAGCTTTGAGAGTTTATGTCCACTTTGCACTTATGTCCTTAGGAAAAACATGAATCTATCTATTGTCCATTCAGTTATGGCTAAAACAATTGGACATACTTGGTTGGCAACCAGTATAGGACAAAGTGGACTCAGTAATTAAAATCAGCAATTGAGTCACTAGAAATGCCATGAATCAACTCCTCCAGTCCCAGCTATGAGTAAATAGCAAGAAAAAGAATAAAGCAAGCAAGTCTACCTTGTGAATATATACTTGAAAAAGAAAATTTAACAGGCTCACTAGCTTTATATATATATATATATATATATATATATATATATATATATGTAGAGTGTCTCCAAAACTGTATACTCCCTTTGATTTATTATAAATACAATGTTTATCAAAATATATTTACTTTCTACAAGTCTTCAAGTTAAAGAAGACAAATATAGAATATTCTTAGGTACTGCAGGTGTCTGAACTGAATGTCATTCTGATTCAGTCACTGTAGATAATGTGAACAGATGGAACTATATATATATATCATCATGTCATGCTGCCAGCACGGATATCCCTGACCCTGTCTTGCCACTTTTCCCTATTGTTCATTGCCTCTGGCAGGTCTTCAGGGCTACATCCCATATCCTCTCAGAGCTGCTGGATGTATGTTTGAGCTGGTTGTCCTGCTTTTGCTCGGCCAGATGTGGGGGTCCATAGGAGTACATCTCTTATGAGCTTGTCCCTGCTTCTCCAGCAGTGTCCTGCATGTCTGGTTCGTCTAACTTGGATAGTTTTTGTGATAGGAGGTAGGTGGCCGTATAGTTGGTGTTTTGTGGGTGTTGCCTCCAGGACTTGTTCAATATTGCTCGCAGCATTCTTGTGTAATTGCCGTCGAGCTTCTTCTCCAGCTGTTTAGTTAGCGTCCACGTAGTGCATATATATATATATATATATATATATATATATATAAAGAAGAAATAAATTGCCATTATTCTGAGATCTGCACTGACCTGCAATGTTAGTACCAGTTAAAAAATGATTTATATTCAATAGGACCATGTGCCAAAAAAAAAAAAAAAAATCCAAGAAACAACTATACAAAAATGTAAATCTGAACATACAATAAATGCGATTCTTAACCTAACCATAAAATAATTCCAGATGGTTTGGCATGTTGTTAAAATAAATCCCTCAATTAATCATGTCCAAGTCTCATTAATCTATGTTCACTGGAGATCTTTTATTTTAACTTATTGGTTGGTGCAAGGTCTAATAATAGCATTAGAATATCCAATGATACACTAATACTGAATAAACAGAAGGAAAGACAAGGTAAACTCATTTACACATATAGGAACATTTAATATGTACAAGAAGTATTAACAAGAATAGAGAAACATGTCCTAACAGATGAAATGTGCAGATATTGTTCTGAGTTCAATGGTTTAGCCACATGGTCTTTAGATTTCAGTAATGAAGCAGGACAAAGCCCATCGCCAGGATTTGAGACAACGACTCTCTTCTGTTCAATGAACAAAGATAAAAAGGCACATCTTAACCGTTCAAAGAGCATGGTCAAAATAGGGATGACATGGATCATGAGATCGACGCATGACCTCCTTATACAAGGGAGACAATCATTTATTGTTTCTAGTTTAAAGAAATTATGATGTTTGATAGTTTTGACAGAATTTTAAAAATCATTTAAAAAAAAAACAAGCTAAACAAAACAAAAAGAAAGTCATGAATTAACTTCTTTCTCTCCTTGCTCAAATTTCTTAATTCTTAAAACATTTAATCTTAGAAATGATGTTTTAAACATTTCAATTCCACTTTTATCAAATTTGGTTCCTTGACACAAACGGATGAAGAAAAAATAAAAAGATGTTTACTTGGGTATTTGAATATTTGCTGCGTGGGAATTGCATCTAGTTAAACAGTACAACTTATAAAGTCGGAGGGTGATTGACAAAATTAGCCACTGTCTGCAAAAATAATCTCATTCTAAACGAGGCACAAGTGTTTTGGTCAAAAGATCAACAAAGAAGCACATAATCTACAAAAGAATTCTTTTTTTAAAAATGCCCTTTTGCCATTTGCTAATGTGACTAATTTGAAAGTATAGGTGCATGTGCACTAAAAAAAAATACAACATTTAAATATACAGAAAGTACACAATGCGTAATGGTTATTATCATTGGAAATGGAGCCAATGATCAGAGTTCAAACCCTGGGTGGAACTGTTCACATTTGAGTAAATGCCTTTGGGAAAGGCATGAATCCTTCTCTTCTGCTGATCCCCCAGTTACAGTTAAATAGTTGGATAGACTGGGCTCTTTACAGCCTTGATAAAGCAACTGACTCAAAAGAAAGAAAAACTCAACATTCAAGACCAGAGGTTGTGGAGCTCCAATCTCTGTCTGCTTCAACTAGCATAGGCTATCTGTCAACAGTGTGAATTGTGTAGAAGTCACTGTTCTAACGTGCAGAATAAATAACAATAATTACAACACTTACCGGCTCAGTGGCCCCTGCTAGCGTCCTGCTGGCAGACAAAAATAAAATGGGCTGTAGTCAATACAAATCCCATGACGTGTCTGAAGCAAGCCAGTATATATATATATATATATATATACACTAATATATCCACTCACTGTGCTAGCAACTAATTACTGTCCAGAGAATGGACTTAACCACATGTGTGTAATGGAATGCTCCAGTGTCCATGAAATCTCTCCTTCCTCGGTTCTACATCTCACTTCAACAGGTTAGGCAACTGAATGCTGACTCATAGGTGCCAAGCTTGACTTTTCAACACAAGTGAAATCTTACATGAGAAAACTTTGACATGGTGCTGTGAACAGGATACAACCTTCCTTAATGGAAATGCGACACTGATGAAAGCATGCAGAGGTTGTGGTAGTCACCAACATGGTGGAACTGGATCAGGTGACAGGCTACAGATGTGTCCAGCATGGGGTCAGACATGCTAAGTGTGTGGCAAGCAAAACCACTTCAAGAAAGTCTGCTTGTCAAAGGGTGATGAGAAATGAGGTGCTATATGATATATCGAGGATGAGGAAGCCACCATGAATGTCCACATTGTGCACATGGTATTTGACCCAGCAACCAACACCTATAAGCCAAGCAATAACAACGGTCATGAGGAGGTTGATGCTACAAGAATCCCATTCTCCTCATGCCCAGATCCGAGGCAGACCAGGAACGTCCCCACCGCCAGGCTTAGAATCTACCCTGATAGTGGTGCGACCATATGCCTGGGTGGACTAAAACACCTGTGGCACATCAGACTCTAAGAAAGGAAATTGGTACTCCCAAGGAAAAATGTGCGCACCATCAAAGGATTTTTCTTGGTGTGTCAAGATTGGTTACCTGTCACTTTCAAAGTTGGAAAAAGAACCACAAAGTAAGTGCTATACATATGCAAGAAGGTACAGATTATATACTTCAGCAGGTATTTGATGTTGGTATATTATAGGGTGCAACTCCTTTTCCTGGATTGCTCCACTTACCCTTGATCTGTACCTTATAATGCTGAGTGTTAAGTATGGAGGTATCAAGTATCATTTTTTGAGTCTTTAGTTTGACTCAACCTTTGATTAAACCCCGGTCTCCTGGACCAACGGTAAGCACTCTAACCATAATAACAATGGGTTGGTATATATACATATATATATATGGAGGCGCTCATAGTGTAATGTTTACCTTTGTAGGAAATGAATACAGCGACCTGAGTTCAAACCCTGAATAAGGCTGTTTGAATTTCACATAGTGCTAATACCCCTGGAAAAGGTACAAATTTAACTATTCACCTTCCAGCTATGGGTAAAAAGTCGAGTAGACTGGACTCTTTAACCTTAGTATAGCAACTAGTCTAAGAGAAGGAAAACTCCAATTTAAATCTGCTAAACTCTGCTTAAAATTGATCGTGTCCCATCCTGCTCACTTGGAGGGGTTGGGTCAATATATATATATATATATATATATACACACACACTCACACATGTATATATATATATATATATATATATACACACACACATAAGGTAGAACAAATGACAGAGAAACTGTAAGGAAAAGAGAATGTATTTTTTCCCATTTATACGAGGTTTATATTTTCTCATTAAAAACATAAAAACACCTACAAACTGTAAGTTGCATTAAAAAATGAAATCTAAAAAAGAAAAATTATTATCTTTCAGGACCCCCATCTGCCTTATATAATCTTGCAAATGGAAAATGTATTCTTTGGGCTAGTGAATGGATATGAATACTGTTTTCTTCTCTTTACTTAACTTGGGTACTGACTCCATCTATTTTTCTCCTCCTTCATTTCAAGATATATTAAAATCTCGCAAAGCAGTCTTCTGTTCATTTTTTAAACAAATATATTTCAAATAAGAACAGATATAAAAGAACCACAATAATAATAATAATAATAATCATATTTACCAACCCCCTCCGCTCGGGCAGGATATGACACAAAGTCAATTTTTAAGCGGAGTTTAACAGGTTTGAATTCAGAATTTTCCTTCTCCTAGACTAGTTGCCTCACCAAGGCTGAAGAACCTAGTCTATCCTACTATTTACCCATAGCTGGAGGGAGAATAATTGGATTCATACCTTTCCCAAGGGTATTAGTGCTATGTGAAATGCAATCAGTCTCGTCCAGGATTTGAACTTGTGTCGCCGTGTCCATTTCCTACGACGATAACCATTACACCATGGGCACCTCCATAATAATAATAATAATAATAATAGCAGCAGTAGCAGCAATGAATTACTGAATCCAGGCCAAAAGGCCAGATCTAATGTTAATTTACAAGAAGAAGGAACATGTCATCATGTGGATTTTGCTGTTTCAGTAGACCACAGAGTAAAAATGAAAGAAAGCCAAAAGATAGAAAAATACTTGAATCTTGCCAGTGACTTGAAAAAGCTTTCGGAATAAGGGTGACAGTAATACTATTTACAATTGATGGGCTTGGAAAAATCCTCAAAGGCTTAGAAAAGAGGCTGTTGAAATTGCAGACCAAAGGACGGATTAAAACCATACAAACCACAGCATAGTTAATATTGGCTAGAATACTCAGAAGAGTCCTGGAGAACTGACAAGACTTGCTGTCACTCAGACTAGAGTAAAGACCACCTGCATTAGCTCGTGTTAAAAACTCACAAACAGTAAAATTTAAAAAAAAATAGTTTCAAATTAAATTTTCGTTAAAAGAAAAAAACATAGATAAGAAAGACATACATCCATGAGATAAATTTTCAATTGTTATAGTGATAAAAGTAAATGTAACAGAAAAAGAAAATTGAAAATGCTTTTTTCTAAAAAAAAAAAAAAATACCGGAATAGTTCATAAAATTCATTAAAACTACAGGAATGAATATAGCTTTGTGGTTGGTAAAAAGTAAGTAAAAAAAAAAAAATATTCGTTATTACAAACTAAAAACCAAATATAAATTTAATGTCATTCCGAGGTCAACTGAATTGCGAAAAACGATATAAGGGAAGCAACTCTTGTTGACTTCGTTGAATGGAAGGTTAGCATTTGTGTATATGTATCTTAAAGAGATACGATGCATACAACTATTTGTTGCAGAATAGGAATCTACTCGGAAGTAAAAGATTAGGAATTTCGTTCATCTTCTTTTAAGCGAATTAATCCAAGATATTAAAAAAAAAAAAAATTCAATAAAAAGTTCCAAAAAGAAAAAGTAAAAACGACTACAACTGTTACATAATATTTGTTACATACATATATTTCATAATCGAAATATTGTTTATTATAAGACAGAATAGTATCACTTTTCGCCTTTTCACCCCACAAAATTGACAAAATATCTCAGTTGTGATTATCAATTGGTACCTTGAAATAATTATCTCGTTGAAGCATACACTATTGTAGCATATAAAATCCTTATAGGGTGTTTACTTGTAGCCTTGTATTAAAAAAAGTTAAGTTGGATATCTATCCACATATCATTCTGCAATTATTGTGACATTTTGTTATTTTGATTTGATACTATTAATTGTTAAAAAGTAAATAAAAAGGGGAAAAACTCCAATAAAACAATTTTTTTACTTACTAATACCTATAATAAAGACACACTTACAAGCTTCAATGAAAAATGGTTTTGGTTTGGTTTAATTTATTTATTTAACAGCATATCAACTCTTTATGGGTTATTTAATACTGGAATTTGATTCATTTTTAAACGTTTCATTGTTATCTTAACTATATTTTCAATGCTCCATTGAATCTTCTTAGATTGCATTGTTTTAAAAATAGCACTTTTTTATTTGTCTATAATCCTTTGTTTACACACAGTTTCAAGTATTCCTAATACAAATAATTTGCATAGATTTATATGATATCAAGTATTCCTATCTAATACAAATAATTTACATAGATAGGAATACTTGATATCATATTACTCTAATACAAATAATTTACATAGAGTGATATGATATCAAGTATTCCTATCAAATACAAATAATTTGCACACAGTTATATGATATCAAGAATTCAATCAAATATAATAATTTGCATAGATTTATATGATATCAAGCATTCCTATGTAATAAAAATAGTTTGCATAGTCATATGATATTGTATCTAATACAAATAATTTGCATAGATTTATATATCAAGCATTCCTATTTAATACTATTAATTTTCCCATAGTTGTATGGTTTTAAGAATTCCTATCTAATACCAAAAATTTATATACACTTATATGGTTTAAAATAACTATTCAATAATAATCCTTGTTTGCACTCAGTTTTTATGGTTTGAAGTATTTCTTGTTAACACCCATAATTTGCAAGCAATTACATGGCATCCAATAACAATAATACTAAAGAGTTATAGATTCAAGTAACTATTCTTTATACAAATAATTTAGTTGTCTAAATTTCTGAGACGAAGCTTAATGATTTTCATCATTAAGGGTTTTCCGACTATTGTCTTCATCTTTATTGTTATTTTCACAAAGTTTCAGCCGATATGTCCTCCAGCCTTCTCCAGGTGTTTGTCGAACTCGGGAACCTTCAGGGAACTTCGAACTACATCCTTTATTGAATTCACAACCTGTTCTGATTCCGTTAGCCATAACCAGGTACAAGTGTTAAGTATTCCTGTATTGTTACTCACCTGCAGTCAGGATTGAACCTGCAACCTCCAGATGATTGTCTCCTTAGAAGCTTAGGGAACTAACACCTATAACCATTACGCTATGTACTGGTTCCCTAAGCTTCTAAGGAGACAATCATCTGGAGGTTGCAGGTTCAATCCTGACTGCAGGCGAGTAACAATACAGGAACACTTAACACTTGTACCTGGTTATGGCTAACGGAATCAGAACAGGTGACCCCCATGGATTCAATAAAGGCCGTAGTTGAAAGTTCCCTGAAGGTTCCCTAGTTCGACAAAAACACCTGAAGAAGGCCAGAGGACATATCGGCCAAAAAATTGAGGAAATAACAATAAAGATGAAGATAACAGTCTGAAAACCCTTAATGATAAAAAACAAATAATTTACACACGTTTTCTATCAATTGCAAATAATTTTTGAAAAGATCTATTTGACACAATAATAGAAGCCAAATGGATCAGCAAACTAATCATTAGTTTGAGCTTCTCTCAACATTTAACATGAGACCATTAGTAAGAGGCACTCAGCAAGGATAAAAATCACGATTCAGTGGCAGTGGATCAGTGAGACTTACTTCTTAACCATAACACAATGCCAGAAGTCTCAACAAATGGTTATCATTTTCATATATAAATAATTCTTTAATACCTTTCAATCTAAGTACGTAATTGTCACTGGGTCCATTTCTCTGTGTCATATGCTGCTCTAAACTACATATAATAATGGACAATAAAGGCAGTTGAAATTCTGGTTTCACTTCAACCTTAGAACATGAATGACTGGTAAGTATTTACCCAGCATTTCCACCTCTGATAGGGTGTGACACAAGATCAGTTTTAAGCTGAGTAAGCTGGTTTGAATTTAGTGTTTCACTTCTCCGAGACTCTAGAGTTTGGCAAGTTATTAGAATCAGCATTCAGTTGTGTGATAAGCTGAGTTAGATGAAAAATGAACCCCAGAAGAAGAACAGTTATTTATGGTACACTGGAGCATCCTATAGTGCACATGTAGGCAAGTCCATTCCTTTGGTTGTGATTTGGCTGCTGATCTCTGAGTGGAGGCATTTTTGTATAAATACCAGCTGCAATTTAATTGTGGTGCAGTTTCTTTGCAGTTCTTGTCTTTTTGATTTGAAGTTCTGACCCACTGGGCTGGGACACGTTTCAGCCAGCCATGTTGCCTGATATATGGATCAGGTTTGGTATGTCTTGGTTCCAATGGTAGTCAGTTGGGCCCGACTAACATGGATTCCGGGAAAATGGTATTCATATAACACAAGTTAAGACCGGCATTACTTGAGCCTCAGGGATGCATCTTCCCAGGCTCTAACCTTCTTTGGAAGAGCTAGGTTTATCGCCTGGCACCCCTTTTTAGAGGAATGCCAACAGGTTCAAGGAATTTTTAGAACTACTGGGCATGTATGGACTATAGTCCTGCATCAGGTTCGCACTATAAAAAAAAGCCATGTGCCATATTTGCATATATGAGGGGGCACTCAACAAATATCAGGTTCTGAATTAGGTTAAAGCCTGTCATAATTTTGTCTGCCAACTGAACACTAGTTGAGACCCCTAGGCTGGTAAGTGTTATTGATATTATTCAACAGACTGATTTTCTAACCAAAACTAATGAACACAGTCAGCCCTACGATTTACCTATAGAAAAGATGGACTCATGCTTTTCCCAAAGCATTAACCCTAAGGGAAATACAAATAGCATTGTCCATGATTTGAGCTCAGGTCACCAATTACATTTTCTGTGATGATAACATCATGCTAAGCACACCTTCATATTTGTATTTGTGTCGCGACCTTGTAGTAGGAGGCTGAGTCGATTTGGGCTATAGAATACACCATCTCCATCTCTGCAGAGAGGTAGGACTCCCCCAATGAGTGTCCTGATATGACACTAAATAATCTGATGGTGAGTCTCCAGTAAAGCTGGAGCTTTGGGGAATGCGGAGTACTTCTTTGTTACCATTGCTCCCAGGTCTACTCTTACCTGGAGGGTAGCACCCGATAGGGTCCTATCTATGAATCAAATAGAACTAAACTGTGTGCTTATGCTAAACTGAATTGTTTGAAATAGAACAGTTTTTACACTTAACTGTGTTTAAACAAATGAATGATGTTTAATTGAATTGTTAGTGATACATAGCAATACTTGGAACCATTTACTGTGTTGACTAAACTGAATAGCTTGAAATAGAACTGTTTTTGACATTTAAACAGCGTACTTATGCTAAACTGAATTGTTTGAAATAGAACTGTGTATCTGTATAAAAATGGATTTGGCATTAAATAACCCACAATGGTTGATATGCCATAAAACCAAACCAAACCAAAACCTTGTAGTAGGGGTTTGGAATACACTAATTGTATCCCCTGCACAGGGGTAAGACTCTATCAAAAAAGAATAGCCTAGGTATGACACTAAACTGGATGTAATGGTGAGGCTCAAGTTGTAGAGATTTGGGAAGTATAGAGTACTTCTTCAAAGCCATTACCCCCATGTCCACTCTGACTGACCCGGAGTAGTTGAACCTGTTAAGTCAAATAGATTAGTTTAAAAATTATTTACATTCCAAAGGACTGTATGCAAAAAAATTACTTTTTAAGAAACAATTACATAAAAAATGTTATTCCTTAACCTCTCAACATTAAATAACTCTAAACAGATTTGTCATGCCATTAAAATCAACCAATCATCTCAAAGTACATAAACCCAGATTGCCAGAATTCTGGTCAGGAAATACCAATTTTTTCGTTACTATTGCTTTGCAACAATTAAATAAGAGATGGGGACATATATCATTTGTACAACTATTTTTCAATTTGTGAGTGTGGGGAGGGGAGGCAAATGCATAGTGTGTGGTGGGGAACTTAGTGTTTTAAAGAATAAGTTGTTTTGAAACTGCTGTATTGGGAAGAGTGTTAAATATTAAAAAATATTTTTATTTTTGATGAAGTATTTTTTCCTTCTACAAAAAATCAAGTGACCATTTTTTCTCCTTCTCTAGGATAAGCATATTACCTAAATATCTGATCAACTAACTTTTTGATATTTTCTTATTGTGGGAAGGCTTTTGTTGACAATTTACTTCATAAATGCCGACGAACTGTCTACCCGAAGTAATAGAAACATTTTTATTGTTAGCAATAAAAAATCAATTATCATAATAGCCTGATCTGCACATTCATCTGTTTAGAATACAAACAGACACACACACACACACACCTGCATATATATATATATATATATATATATGCTAGTGTGAGTCAAAAGTTTAGCAATATTTTTGTAAATTATTTTCTTTATTCAAGTTACAACAAAAGCAGTCAAGTGAGTTCAAGTCTCATTGAGTACCCCATTCATATGGCCTTGTGCCACATAGGTTCTCTGATGAAAGCAACAAGCTGAAAACATACATGTATGTCAGAATGAAATTAATAAATAAATCTTAAAAAATATAAATCTCTTTGTGGACTAATTCATCTAAAAATATTTCTTTCTCTCTTTGGACCTACAACGACAAAAAATTATATATATATATATATATATATATACACACACATATACATATATATAATATAAACAAATACAAACATTTAAAAATATTTTAATGCACAAACACGCACATATATATATATATACATGCACAGATGTAATGGCCAAGTTAAATCCTGAACAATGATGTCTGCATTTCACCTTCCAGTTTTTGTAAGGCAACCAGTCTCGGAGAAGTTCCAAAAAACTCCAAATTCAAAATCAGAAGACACAGAACTTGAAACTCAACCCATATAAAAACTGCAAAACTGCAACACAATGACAGACATTGTGTAATTGTATTCCTATGCCCCTCAAAGGTTCAGAGTATTTATATTAAAAAAGGATATATATATATATAATCTTTAAGAAAAACAACAAAACCTGTCACATAGGATTATAAATTTATTTCCATCCTGTTATGCATTTTTGAAAATTTCAAAAACACGAAAAAAAATTAACAGGACTTCGGTGTATCACCTTGGAATAGCATTTTTGGGCCGGGGCGAGGGTCAAAATATAACATGTATTATTGTTACATTAAGCTCTTTACCAGGAAAATTTAAATATTCACTCGTGAATAATTTCTTGTCCTGATGGAATTACTCCCAACTCTGGTTTAACTGGACCAAAGAATACTATATATATATATATATATATATATATATATATATATATATTCAAACCTGTTAAACTCTGCTCAAAATTGATTCTGTATCACATCCTGCCCTTTTGGAGGGTTTAGTATGTGTGTATATATATATATATATATATATATATATATAGTGTATATAGGGTTTAGTGTATATATATATATATATATATATATATATATATATATATACACACACAGACTAAACCCTCCAAGAGGGAAGGATGTGATACAGAATCAATTTTGAGCAGAGTTTAACAGGTTTGAATTCAGAGTTTTCCTTTCTCCTTGACCAGTTGCAACACTGAGGTTAAAGAGCCCAGTCTGCCCTACTATTTACACATAGTAAGAAGGGGAATAGTTAGATTCATTCCTCTCCTAAGAGTAATGGTGGTTATATGAAATACAAATGTGCCATGATAAATAAACATAGGTTTCAACAAAACTTATCACACAATAACTTGAGTGAGAAAAAAATTGAATTTAAATTTAACCTGACTTGAAGAAATTTTGAACTTTAAGCAAATTACAATCATAAACTTTTTTTTTTTTATCTCTGTAGCTATGGGTTAAATGGTACCACTACTGTGTTTCTAAAAGGACTGCTTTGACATTATATAACACATGAAGGTTGATATGTCATTCAACAAATGTTTGCCAATGGCCCAAGAGACTGAGGTTCAATCCTAGGTTGAGTCATACCAAAGACTAAAAAAATGGTACTTGATACCACTTTGCTTAACACAGCATTATAAGGTATAGATCAAGGGTAAAGTGGAGTAATCTAGGGAAAGGAGTAGCACCCTCCCCAACATTTTGATGAAGTAGTTATTGAAAAGTAAACCTACTGGTTGCCCTCAACTACGGTTTGGTTTGGTTTCTTTGTTTAATGGCATATCAACCTTTGTGGGTTATTTAATGCCAAAGCTATTCTCCAAAAAGAACAGTAGTGGTACTATTTAACCCATACATGGGAGGATAAGGGGGTTCATACCTTTCCCAAGGGTATTTGTCCGAAAGTGAACATAATAGCGCAACTAGAGTACAAACTCGCTTACTATGATTCCGCAGTCCATTGCTTTAACCATTACACCACGAGGACACCCCCTCCCTCAACTACAGTCATCAACATTACTTATATATACACACACACATTTATATACTAAGTACACACAACCAATTTTTTTAAAAAAGTTAATTTTCCTTTAAGATAAAGATACCAGTACTTTATTATTCTAAATTAAATAATGAAAATATTCATTTATTCTGTATCCAGAAATATAAATATACATAAAAATACCAAAATATGTCATCTCTTTACACATGCATTTATGAAATTTTATTAATAAAAAGCTCATTTTCTTCTAAACCAAAGATGCCAGGATTTTATTGTTCCTAGAGGAATATAATTTAATCAAAATGGATATCAGATGATATTATTAATTACAAAATTCTACAGGATTGAAGCTCTGTAACCAAAGAAAAAAAAATTTTCTTTGGAATATCTTTGCTGCATAGCCTGGAGCAGGCAGCAAGTGGCATTCGTCTCTACATGAACTCAGATAAAACAGAGTTCATGTATTTTAATTAAGAGGGTGCCATCTATTCATTAAAGGACAAACCTCTGAAATTAGTAGATTCCCTTATATACTTTGGTAGCAATATCTCATCTATTGAAAGTGATGTTAACATACCTAAAGGTAAAGCATAGACTACTATCAACAGGTTAACAACTACATGGATGTCTGAAAACAGGAATTCTTCCAAGCTGTGGCCGTGTCAATACTACTGTTTGGTTATACCACTCAGACTCTTAGAAAACACCTGGAGAGAAAGCTTGATAGAAACTGTACAAGAATGCTGCATGTTATTTTGAACAAATCTTTGATGTAGCACCTTACAAAACTTCAGCTGTAAGGCCACTTATCCCCCATCTCATAAACCATCCAAGTAAGATGAGCATGACATGCTCGTAAAGCAAGGATGAACTCATAAGTGATGTTCTCCAATAGACTCCAACACTGACCAGCAAAAACTAACATTCATAATCTCTAAGCAGACACTGGACAACCATTAGAAGACTTGGCCTCAGTGATGGCTGTTAGGGACAGATGGTGAGAGAGAGAAAAGGGAATTTGTGCTATCAGCTGTCAGTAAGGCTCAATGATGATGATGTCATTATTTTTGGATGCTATATATTCATATTTTTAGTTTTGTTTGGTTTCTAAATGCAGTTTCCTCCAAGCAGCGGTCGTGTCGATACTGCTTTATGGATGCATTACATGGACGCTAACTAAACGGATGGAGAAAAAGCTTGACAGCAACTAAACAAGAATGCTGCGAGCAATTTTGAACAAGTCCTGGAGGCAACACCCCACAAAGCACCAACTGTATGGCCACCTACCTCCCATCATGAAAACTATCAAAGTTAGATGAATCAGACATGCAGGATACTGCTGGAGAAACAGGGACGAGCTCATAAGTGATGTTCACCTATGGACCACCTCATATGGCTGAGCAAAACCAGGACAACCAGCTCAAACCTACATACAGCAGCTCTGTGAGGATACGGGATGTAGCCCGGAGGACCTACCAGAAGCGATTAACGATAGGGAGGAGTGGCGAGAGAGGGACAGGGATATCCATGTTGGCGGCACGACATGATGATGATGATGGTATATCAACCTTTGTGGATTATTTAATGCTAAAGCCATTCTTATAGTGTAGGGTTTGTCAGGTTGCGTAGGGCAATTAGTTGTGATAGCCGAGAGTAATTAATCACGTTAGCTAAGAGTAATCAGTCGTGAAGACAGGAAACTCAATTCCCGATTGAGGAATGGGAGCTATTTATGGTGCCTTGGGGCATCCCATTGTGCACAAGTGGACTATTCCATTGCATAGATCGTCATTGGCTGCTTGTAAGTAAGTGAAAGTATTTTATTATATAAACCAGCTTCAGTTTAGCATTGTAAGGAGGACGGCACTGTGCTACGACCTGCTTTATTTTTGTCTGCCAGCTGGACGCTTTACGGAGATATGTGTTATTGTTATTCTACATATAGAAGAATAGTAGTGGTACAATTTAACCCATAGCTGGGAGGATAAGGGGTTTCATACCTTTCCAAATGGTAATAGTCCAAAAATAAATGTAAAAGCACAACTGGAGTTTGAACTTGCTTACAACAATATTGCAGTCCAGCACATTAGTCATTATACCATTGGGACTCATCTCCATATTTTTGGTTACAGATTTTCAAAATAGTCTAGGGAGAAAATCAGCTACTGACATCTCATATTTTACCAATTTCTGGCACAGATCAGAAATATATTTCACCCACAAAGATCAAAAGATATCTCGATTTACCATATATATTCGTGTATCGGTTGAATTTTTAACACTCAATTTTTAGGCCCAAAACTGGCATTGATCAGGGGAGGGGGCAGTGGGTAAGACACTAAACTAAATTTGGTGGTGAAGCTCCAGTTTTAGAGCCCTAGTTAGTATGGAGAACTCATTCCCTAGCTACAATATTGCATATATAACAGGTGAGAATAAACAAATAATTTAAACAAATAGTTTATATATATATATATTTCATTCCATGGCAATATATATATATATATTATTATTATTATTATTATTATTATTATTATCACTATACAATAGCTCTATCCTAGATATTGAGCACTCTCCATACTATATTGCACTTGGTTTGCCACAAACTCACAAAGTGATTTAGTGACAACCAACACTGTTATTATATATATATATATATATATATATATGAGTGTGTATCCATATAAATATGGCATTAATAAATCAAAAAGTGTTCAAATGCTGGCTAGCCAAGCACTATAAAAACTAAAAGTAATTGGGAGTCCCCATGATGCAATGGCTAATGTTCTGTACTAAAACATTGTAGTAAACAGGTTCAAACTCTAGTGGCCTTATTACATTCACTTTTGGACTAATACCTTATGGAAAGATATGAACCCCCTTATCCCCGTCAGCTATGGGTTAAATAATATGGCTACTGTTCTATAAGGATGGCTTTGACATTAAATAACCCACAAAGGTTGATATGGTATAAAACTAAGAAACCGAATTAAACTGAAATTAATCAAGATGAATTAAGAGTTATTTTATTGAAACACTAAGGTAAAACCTTAATTACTTTTAGTTTGGTTTCTTTGTTTAATGGCATATCAACCTTCATAAGTTATTTAATACCAAAGCCACCTTTGGAGAAGAACAGCAATGATACTATTTAACCCGTAGTTGGGGGGATAAGGGGGTTCATACTTTTCCCAAGGGTATTTGTCCGAAAGGGAACTTAATAGCATATGTGGAATTCAAACTCTTACTTTGTGGCTGAAGTCTACAACTTTAACCATTACACCTTGTGGACTCTTCTTAATCAGTTTTAGTTTATATATATATATTTAATTCCATGGCAATAAATATATATATATTATTATTATTATTATTATTATACAATAGCTCTATCCTAGATATTGAACACTCTCCATATTATATTGCACTTGGTTTACCACAAACTCACAAAGTGATTTAGTGACAACCAACACTGTTATTATATATATATATATATATATATATATATATATATATATATATATATATGTGTGTGTGTGTGTGTGTGTATCCATATAAACATAAATACCTATATCTCTTCACCTTAAAAACATATGTGTATGTATATCTTCATACAGAATAATACACATGAAGCTGTTTATGCATCTACATCTACAGCAACTTACATGAAAGTGTATGCATGTACATGTACACATATGTGCATGGAGGGTCACTGCAACAAAATCACGTTCCAGAAAAGTCTGACAAAGTATTCAGTTCCACTGTGCAGCTAAACTGGCACCTGAATTATCTTTACTTGTCATACATCCTGCAATCCTTTGGCATACAATTAACAACTGAACATTTCAAGGCAAACTTCTTGTCTGTTTATCACTCTCTCTCTTTCACTTTATTTGCCTGTTTTCTTCAGACAGGATAAGGTAAGCTTGAATACCAATGTTTGTAAAATTATTCAAAAATATTACTATAGGATTGAAAGTGTTATCAACATGCAACCAGACTATCTCTTTATAAGAACTTAAGGGTTCAACCATTATATCCTGACTTTAACATTCCCATCTATCAAACTCTGATTCTGTTTTGTCGATAAAAAGAAAAAATAATTGGAGATAGTAATACACTTGTAATTGTGCAGATGACTTGGGTTTGGCCATACAAACAAATAATACAATCACAAATCAGAAAGTGTTTGAGAAGAAAAGAAAAAAAGCAAAATACCCTTGGACTTTAACATTGAGATCAATCACACAAGGAATGTAACTGAACCTGGTTGTTCTCTCCAAAGAAAAAAAAAAAGCCTGCCAAATCATAGAAATGGCAATGCTAGCCGACCACAGTAAAAATTGAAAATCTGAGGAACTGAAATCATCAAGAGGACAAAATTACTAAAATCAGAAAATTCCCTGGGGAGACTTGCTGTCACTTTTCTCCATAAACAATACAATATGAAGAAGATAAACATTTAAAGAATACTGAGGTAACTACTGGAATTCTGAGGAGGTTTACTCACACTTAACCTCAAGTGATAACCACTACATACTACTAGTATGGAAACTCAATATCATATCATCACTCCATACTTATGAACTAAATGCTGTAATTATTTGTGTATGAGATGCATTATTTTTCCAGAATTTTCAGCCAAAAGATTTGGGGTACATATAGATGCAAACTATATTAACTTTTTTCTGGCCACGTACCACACCATATTTGGGATGAGATGACCAAAAGTAAGTTATATCTATCTTTTTTGCAGTTACAGAGAAATAGCAGTTGGTTGGTTTGGTTTTATGGCATATTAACCCTTGAAGGCTATTTAATACCAAATCAATATGATTTATAAATGAAATAGTTTTTAGGCAACATTATTTTTACACACGCTAGAATTCATTTGTCTGCAGACAGTTAAATGGTTTCAAGCATTGCTATCTAACACTAATAATTCAATTCAACATTATTCATTTATCTACATACAGTTAAATGGTTTCAAGTACTGCTATGTATTACTAACAATTCAATTTAACATAAGTCATTTTCTTGTACACAGTTAAATGGTTTCAAGTATTGAAAATTTTTAAATATTTCTATTTGACTCATAGATGGGACCCTAACAGGAACTACCTCTCCGAGTTAGAGTGGAACAGGGAGTAGTCAAGTCTCACCATCAGATAGTTTAGTGTCATTATCAGGACACTCATGGGGGGTGGGTCTTACCCCTCTGGAAAGATGCAGTCAGCATATTCTAGTGCCCCAGCTAACTGGGCTGGAATGTGTGATTGTTTATAATTTTGATTTTCCTAATGTGAGCTTATTTCCTCTACAAGCTTGTTGTATTTTTGCATGAACATGTCCGTGTGTTTGTTCAAAATACTGTGTAAATTTTGTCTTTCAAAACATAATGTAAATAAGTAAAATTGGTGACTGTAGTCGAGGGCTACCTGAAAACTCCCTTTTCAATAGCTACTACACCAAGGTGTGTGTGTGTGTGTGGTGGGGCAACTCCTTTCCCTAGATTGCTCCACTTTACCCTTGAAACATACCTTATAATGCTGAGTGCTAACCAAGGAAGTATCTAGTACCATTTTTTGAGTCTTTGGTATGACTCAACCTGAGATTCAACCCTGGTCTCCCGGGCCATTGGCGAACATTCTACCACTAAGCCAATGGGCTGGTAAACTATATACATTCTTATTTTTAGTCAGTACAAATCAAATAAAAGATGAACAAACACTAAATTTAGGTTAAATTTAACTACTAAAAATTCTAAAATGTCCATATGTATTATACACAAGAATTCTCTTTTCTAGAATTTTGTAGTCATTAGGATTACATGTCATACACAAATAATTATGGTATATGTTGTATAGTGGCTCGTACCACGTCACTTCCGGCATTGTGGAAGTATAAAAGATGCTGTGTTTCTCAAGTACGGCAGACGGAAGCAGAAGCAGAAAGAGAAGCAGAGACAGAGAGCTCTGAAAGGACATTGGTCAGGAGTAAGACCAACTTTGGACATAACACCAACGGCACGAGACTTATAATACTAGTCGGACTGTAACACTTGAGTTAATAAACAATTAACTTTATTTCACTGTGTATCTTATCCTTACCACGATACAACAGTATATTAAGGCCAAGATAAACAGGATAAAATAAATATGAAGTGGAGATAGAGATAAGATTATCAATCATATCATAAGTGATTGTTGTCACTTGGCTTAGAAGTTGTACAAAAATAGACATGACTGAGTAGAGAATGTTATCTACTAGGAATTGTGCAACTACTATAAAATAAAGCATATAAGTCAGCCTGACATATATGGTGACCTCAAGATTCTTAGCTCAAGATCCTGGATTAGACATAACTGTTGTGTAGGTTGACCCCAAAATGTACAGTAGGCTACTGTGATATTCTGTTTAGTGTTTACAGTCAATGCATCAGCTGTTGAAAACAGTTTGTTATTTAGCATTAATATAATACTTAATTTGTATTGCAATTTTGTTATTTTATATCAATCTCTTTGTTAATCCGTTAAATATACTGACCAAACACAAGTTTAAATTGGAAATGTTTGTGGCAATCTCCTGGAGTTACAATATGTATTGCTTGTTACAAGTACTATTCCACTGAATGTCTGCTCTATGGTACAGGTTTGAATCTTAGCCCTGCTGTATAAATTGACCCCTTGTTTTCTAGAAATTTTTCAGGCTTAAAATATCCAACTCATATATCACAATTTACGGTAAGTAGTGTCCTGGATATGACACTAAACAGTCTGATGGTGAGGTCCCAGTAATGCTGGAGCTTTGGGGAATATGGAGCACCCCTTCATTGCCATTGCTCCTAGGTCCACTCTGATCCCACATGGTAGCACCTAATAGGGCCCTATTTATGGGTTAAATAGAACTAATGGCATACTTATGCTAAACTGAACTGCTTGAAATAGAAATGTTCTTGATAATTAAACCATACTTACATTTAAATTGCGTGCTTATGCTAAACTGAATTATTTGAAGTTGAGACCTCAACCATTTCAATGTATTCAAGAAAAACTCCCTCATCCATGGAATGGTTGTTGAACCCAGTAAATAAAGGAAAGTATAAAAGAAACGTCTTCGTCTCTTATCTGTTCTGTCTTTTCTTTTTGAATAATTCTTTTTGGGACTTCCTTGGACAAGGCATTACACCGATTAACTAACGTGGGGTAAAATAATATATAACCAAAATATGGAGTCAGATATCTAACGGCAACACAGCCTGGCCCATAACTCCTGATTCCTCAGCCACACATGCCCCACAAAATAATCTACAAAGGTTGATATGTCATAAAACTCAAACAAATATAAGTCATTTGTTTGCTAGCAAGAAGAGTTTAATGGAATCGGTGACCAGAGTTCAAAACCTGGAGGTGGCTGTTTGTATTTTACTTTGCATAAATACCCTTGAGAAAGTTGCCCAGTCAGCTGGGGCTGTAGAATACGCTGACTGCACCTCTGCAGAGGCGTAAGACCGCCCCCCTAATGAGTGTCCTGGATATGACACTAGACAATCTGATGGTGAGGTTCCAGTAGTGCTGGAGTTTTGGAGAATGCGGAGTACACCTTCATTGCCATCGCTCCCAGGTCCACTCTGGCCTGGAGTGGTAGCACCTGATAGGGCCCTATCTATGGGTTAAATAGAACTAACAGCATAGTAAGTAAAGTTAGCGACCATAGTCGAGGGTGACCCGAAGGCTCCCTTTTCGATAGCTACTACACCAAGGTGTAGGGGAGGGCGCTACTCCATTCCCAGGATTGCTCCACTTTACCCTTGAACCGTACCTTATAATGCTGAGTGTTAAGCAAGGTGGTATCAAGTTCCATTTTTAAAGTCTTTGGTATGACTCGACCTGGGATTGAACCCAGGTCTCCCGGGCCATTGGCGAACACTCTAACCGCTGGGCCAGTCTCCACCGCCGCTGTTGCTGCTGTCGCCTCTTCCTAATCGTACACCTCCCGTCGTCTCTCGTTGCTCCTCGCACACTAACAGCATACTTATGCTAAAATGAATTGTTTGAGTAAACTGAATAGCTTGAAATAGAAATGTTTTTGACAATTAAACCGTACTTACATTTAAACTGCATGCTTATGCTTAACTGAATTATTTGAAATAGAACTGTTTTTTTACATTAAAACTGTATTTACACTTAATTGAATTGTTACATATAACTGCTTGAATAGTTTGAAATGGAAATGTTTTTGACAATTAAACTGTGTACTTATGCTAAACTGAATTGTTTTAAATAGAATAGATTATTTACATAAAAACGGATTTGGCATTAAATAACCTACAAAGGTTGATATGCCATAAAACCCAACAAACCAAACCTTGAGAAAGGTATGAATTTATCTCTCTTCTCTCTCTCTCTCTCTCTCTCTCTCTAGCTATGAGTAAACAGTAGAGCAGCTGTTTTTTTAGTTTGGTTAAGCAACCAGTTTAAGAGAAAGAAAATTCTAAATCCAAATCAGCTGTATTCTGCTTAAAAATTGACCTTGTATCACTTCCTGGTGGAGAGGTTTAGTAATTACATACACAAATGATAAATAAATCATCTAAATTAAATTATGATAATTGTGCCTTATGTAGCAATTATGGTATTATGCTGTAAGTTGTATGTTTATTCTAAAGGTAATTGAAATCATACACTAGAGTTAGTTGATCTCTCAGTATTGTTAATATTAACTTAAATATTTCAGAACCGGAAACTGCAATAATTGACTTCCTTTACCTGAGGAGTGATCTCTGATAAGATCTGAAACAGATCTAGTCTGATATAATTGCAGATGATTTTAGTAATTTATCAAGCTTTCTGCTTAGATTAGGCACAAGGTCATATGAATGGGATACTCAGTGAGACTTAAACTTACTTGTCAAGATTTGCTAGTCTAGCTTGCTAACTATTTGCACCAACCGAGGTACCCAGGCAAGTGAATTGTAGTGATTTACTAAGCTTTTTGCTTAGATTAGGCACAAGGCCATATGAATGGGATACTCAATGAGACTCAAACCTACTTGTCAAGGTTTGCTAGTCTAGCTTGCTAACTATTTGCACCAACCGAGGTGCCCAGGCAAGTGAATTGTAGCGATTTACTAAGCTTTTTGCTTAGATTAGGCACAAGGCCATATGAATGGGATACTCAGTGAGACTCAAACTTACTTGTCAAGGTTTGCTAGTCTAGCTTGCTAACTATTTGCACCAACCGAGGTGCCCAGGCAAGTGAATTGCAGTGATTTACTAAGCTTTTTGCTTAGATTAGGCACAAGGTCATATGAGTGAGGCAGCCAATGAGACTTGAGGATTGCTTATCTAGCTTGCAAACCATTACACCACCTGAGACACCCAGTAAATCATCAAGCTTTTTTTGCTTAGATGTGGCACAAGAATGGATGAATAAGGCACTCAGTGAGACTCAAACTCACTTGTGAAGGTTTGCTAGTCTAGCTTGCTAATCATTATTCTTGTGGACCAGTAAAGGGTCCAGAAGAAAGACATGACTCGGGTTTACATGGAACAATGTATATTAACGAAAGTATAATACAACATAGATAAAAAGGTATTGAATGTCAGTCTGACTGCCAAAGTGTTAGGCTGGGTAGAACTCAGCACCGAGATGAATATTCTCCTGGTATTAATAGCAACAGGAATAGTTCATTACAGTCTGTAGGTTGGGTACCATAACTATTATACAACCCAAGCTGACCATCGAAGATGATTTTATCTTCTGTAGCTGTCTATCAACCTCTATATCTTTATCCTGGTTCAAATCATTTGCAATAGTGAAAGCGTGTGATACATTTGAATTCTATTCTTTTACATTATAATTGACAAATTTTAATGGGATGTCAACCCATCAAGGGTTATTTTATGCCAAGAAGTTAGGGAATTGTGAACATTATATGTTTTATAGATATTTTTATGTAGTTTTTTCATAGATTTTTTACACAGTGATATGATACTTGCGTCTAATAGGAATAGTTTACACAAAGTTACATGGCTTCAAGTAATCATTTCAATTTGATAATAATCATTTGTATGCACACAGTTCAATAGTTTCAAATAACTAACCTGAATAAACTATCATAGCTTGAAGCCTCTATTCTTACTGAGAATCAGCATATGGTTTCAAGTATTCTTATTTAATACAAATTATTTTCAAACAGATCTATTTGATCCATAGAGGGGAGGGACCCTAACAAGTACTACCACACCAGGTCAGAGTGTACCTCAAAGCAATAAAGGGGTACTCAGCACTCCCAGATCTCTAGAATTAGAACCTCACTCTTGAATGGAGTTTAGGGGTATACCCAGGACTCCTTTTGGTGAAGGAGTCTTACTCCTCTGCTGTGGATACAATTGGTGTACTCTAAGCCCTACAAACATGGCATCTTTTACAAGAGGGGGAATACACTTTCAGTATTTGTTATAAACAATATGAATTAAATTTAACAATGATAAGAGCCCAACCAAAAGGAAATAATCAGAGAATGTGACCTCCATTTAATAAAAGAAAAAGAAGAAAGAAAAAGAAATTTTATTCAATCCATTTTTCAATTTGCGAGTTCTTTATTTCTTTTTAATTCTTAATTTAAACGGGACAAAGGGAAGTTGACCTGCAAGACAGGGATTGATAAAATATGGTGGGAAATTAAAGAAAAAACAATAAAAAACAACTGAAAAAATATGAAAGCAAAAAAATAACCAGAAACAATTTTAAAAAAAAATTGCAGTTTACCTCAAAGTAAATTATCTGACATGTGAAAAAAGAGAGAAAAATAAAGAGGAAAAAAAGAAGAGGAGATAAAAAGAGAAAAAAAAAAAACTATCCAGAAAGGGTCAGTCAAATGCTTCAATAAATGTTCAACTTAAGTGCCATCTTGTCTATGAATTGTATAGTAGTTCTTGTGATTGACCCTGCCATGTTGATGGTGCCACTCTGACAATGCAGAGTCTGAAATTCTCCATAGACAACACAAGCAACTGACCGATCTTGATTCCAGATCAGAATGCCAACATGGCTTCCAAATAAATAAATAAATGATATAAAAAATAAAATTAAAAAGGAACACAATCAACATTCTCTTCTGAAAATCCTATTGGGTGTTTTATTTTTGTCTTTTTGTTCCATCCTTTTCTTTCCCACCTTTTTTTTTTTTTTTTTTTGTTCTTTAATCCATTTATTTCTTCCATTTGGCAAGGTTGGTTTTGGTTCTGGAAAAAGAAGTTCTATAGAATTGGTGCCACTGTTTAGTTAGAACCAAACTTACTGGAATTACTGGTTCTCTTTCCATTTGTTATCTTCCAGACAAATTTGTGATTCTTCTCATACATACAAAATACATTTATTCACAAATTTATTCATTGGGTCATTTATTCTCTTCATCCTTCATTCTTGTTTATAGTTCAGACGAAAAAAACCAAACCATTTTTTTATCATTGCCACAGACTTTAATGAAACTTCAATGGCTTAGACACACATAGGATGTGATTATTTTCCTTGATTATGGCAGTTAAAGTTCCCTTAGTTGTTGCGAAAAGTCAGTAGCAAAGGACTAATCACAAATTAGGCAATCAAATTAAGGAAAAGGAAAATTCTAAGAAATTTTCTTTTTTTTTTGGTATTTCTGAGAATTTACTTTTTAGAAAATTATAAATTTTTATTACTTTAGAATCATAGATAAGTTAGATGCATCCATAAAAGCAGTAACCCAATATCAATCGACATTTAGCTAACACTAATAGAAAGTCAACATCTACTCTGCAAGATATACACACCATAATAATAACATTGCTGATAGACGCCTTAAACATGCTGGATGAACCGGGGCATAGAGAAACATAGATCAGATGTTTCACGATGCTGATGAAAGTTAAGAAATTAAAAGATGAAAAAGCTAGCAGAGGAGAGAATAAAATCACAGATCTATTTCTAGCAATAGCAGGTTATAAAGCAGTGAAAAAATTATCAATAATAGCTTACCCTAGAAAATTAGAAGAATTAACTTATGAAGAGATTGTTAGAATAATTAAGAAAAAGATACAACCAAAGTTATCGCAGAGAGAGTCAAATTCACGAAGACTAGACAGTACCCAAATGAGTCTATAATGCAATATGTGTACAGATTAAAGAAAGCATTTAAATATTAGGAATTTGAAACTTGGTAATAAAAGACATCACTACGGAGGATGAGTTTATGCTTCTCAAATTAACAGAAAGTATGCCGGACACATCACACAAACACAAAATACTTAAAAGATTACAGATAAGTAACAGGAATTTAGAAGCAAGCATAGAATTTTTACAACTCATCATCATCTTGTCTTCCATCAGCACAGATATCCCTGATCCTCTCTCGCCACCCCTCCCTATCGTTCATCGCTTTCAGCAGGTCCTCAGGGCTACACCTTGTATCCTCACAGAGCTGCTGTATGTAGGTTCGAGCTGGTCGCCCTGCTTTTGCTTGGCCTTGTGTAGGGGTCCATAGGAGTACATCATTAATGAGCTCATCCCTACTTCCATCAGATTGTTTAGTCTCATGTTCATCTAATTGGGATAGTTTTCGTGATGGGTGGTAGGTGGCCATACTGCTGCTGATTTGTGGGGTGCTGCCTCCAGAACCTGTTCAATATTGCTCACAGCATTCTTGAGTAGTCGCCGTCAAGCCTTTTCTTCAGCCTTTTAGTTAGTGTCCATGTAGTGCATCATGATCTCTGCTTGGAAGAAACTGCGTTTTAGTTTATCGGTCAGGTCTGACTTCCATATGACTGATAGCCTATCGATAGCTGTCCATGCCTTACAACAACTAGAATTGATTAAAAACTTCAACCAACAAAAAGATTATCAAGAGACCCACAACACAAACAAGTTGGTGATCAAATGCAAAAATTGTGACAAGAACATGAGAAAAGTAAAAATAGATACTCAGCCCAGGGAAAAATATGTTCAAACCGCAAAAAGAATGATCATTTTCATGTAGTACGCAATTACAAAAGAAGAGTAGAACGGGTAGAAGGCACAGATCCTCCAACAGAAAATGCCAAAATATATTCTATAAATACACCCAACAAGACCAGAGAAAAATGAAGTTGAATGGCATATTTTTTCACATGCAAGTTAATACAAGCAGTGATTTCCCTTTAATACTGAGAAACTTCAGGGAGAAAATGAGCAAACCAAAATTTAAAAAGAGCAATCTCCAGTTGAAGCAATTTGACGGAACAGTAATTAAAGTAATAGTCACTTTTAAAGGAACATTTAAAGAAAAAGCACTTTGAAATGATTCCCATCACAGTAGAAGCATGCAATAAAGATCACTGACTATTAGGAATTGACATGTTGAAAGTGGATACCACAAAACTCATTAATTCTATGAAAGCAGAAGAAAACAACATCAGATTGTTAAGAGGTTACAGGGCATGCGTTCGTTTAAAGGAAAATTATCATCTAGTCTATATGGAATCTAGAAAGTTACTAATTTTTATCCTACCTTTGGAAGTGGGCAAATTAAAAAATGATACAGCAAGGAATACTAGAAAAAGCTTCCTAGGAGGGTAGCAATTGGGCTTCACCAATTGTTGCCTGATGTGAATATGTGGAGATTACAAGATAGGGGTGAATCACCAAATATGCTCAGACTTGTTTGTTGGCAAATATTGAAATTGTGAGCCATAAATCAGCAAGTATGAAACGTTTTACAAGATTAGATCTCAAGTAAGCATAAAATACAGATTTAAATTGATGATAATTCAAAGAAATCATTACTATAAATAGTCCTATAGGTTTACAAAGATTGATTCATCTGCCATTTGACATGAAGACTTTGAGCCATATTTTTCAAAATATGATTGAAAAAATTTCAAAGGGAAAGATAAAAAAATATCATTATATATCAAGATGATAAATGTGTGGGAGCATTCCATAGAAAAGGATTGAAACATAAAACAGTAAATTTTGAAGATGTTTTACAAAGCAGGGATGACTATAAAAAAGGGCAAATAAAAACTAATCTGGGATAAGGTATCATATTTAGGATATCGAATATCAAAGGATGGAATATCACCCAATGAGAGACTAACCAAGAAAATAGCAGAAATACTCATACCCAGAAACAAAAAGGAATTGTAATCCTTTTGGGAGACTAAAATTTTCATAGTAAGTATCTACTCAGTAACAGTGACTCGATAGAACCGCTCACAAAGTTATGCAAAAGAACGTGGATTTTAACAGGACACAAAGTAAAACTATTGCTTTTGAAACATTGAAAAAGGTACTAACAAAAAAAGTGATAAAACCCTTTGATATAAAGAAAGAAGTAATGCTAACCACAAATGCAAGTGAACATACTGTAGTAGCAATCATCTCACAAGAAGGTCACCCAGTAATACAACTATCAAGAAAGTTAACAGCAGCAGAAACAAATTACTCATATATTGAAAAGGAAGCACTAGCAATATTGTTGAGCACAGAAAGGGTGAAAAACTTCTTTTTAAGATAGTTTGCTTTTACTTAAGTTGGACCATAAAATGTTAGAATTCATATATAATCCCAGAAAAGGATTGCCAAGGGTTGAGAATTTTAAGATGAATGATTAAACTTATGGTATTTAATTTTATATTTTTACTTTCATTCATTTTTTATCCAACCATACTTGACTCCTTCACTTAGTACCTAAAAAATTTCACTATTTTGGTGTGTGTGTGTGTGGGGAGGTTCTTCACTTATAGTCATCATTATTGTTATTTTTAAAGTATAAAACATACAAAAAACAATATCTAGAAGATAAAAGGAATGACTGAACTCATTTCTCATCCTTTTATATAATACATGATGCCTAGCATTTATAATTTTCACTGCAGAAGATGCAGGAAAATTTTGAATCCATTTTTCAATTGGGTGTATTGTATCTATCCAACACATGGGCAGGATGTGATACAAGGTCAATTTTTAGTAGAGCACAGCTGGTTTGAGTTCAAAGTCTTCCTTCTTTTAGATTTGTTGCCTACTAAAGCTAAAGTCTGCCCTACTATTTACCTGTATGTGTTTACCAACCCCTCTACACAAGTAAAATGTGACACAAGGTCAATTTTTTAAGCAGAGTTTAATAGGTTCAAATTCAGTTTTCCTTTTCTTTGATCAGTCACCATAACAGTGTTAAAGAGCCTCGTCTGCCCTACTATTCAGCTATAATTGGAGAGAAAAGATTTGGATTCATGCCTTTCTCGAGGGCATTAGCTCAAATTGAAATGTGAATAGCCTTGTCAGAATTTTAACTCAGATCATTGAATCCATTTCCTACAACAAAAACCACTACTCTATGAGTCCTTTGTGAGTTGGGTTGGGGTGGATTTTATATCTTTCAATGTCTACAATATAAAGTGATAAAAGTGAAGATGGAATTCATTTTCAACATTTGTATGTATTACAAGATCCTTGACATTTATAATCTTCAGGACATAACATGAGAGAGGATTTTAAACACCCTTTTTTTTTAGGTGTGGGAGTGGGGATGTGGTGGATGATTTAACTATGTAAACACAACTTAAACAAATATGTGGTTGAAAGGCAGCCAGTTACCTTATTTGAGCCAGGGGTGGATTGAACAGTCAGACAGTTAGCTAGTGTCTAATGACCCAGAGCACTAAGTGACCCAAGTAACAAAATCCTCATTTTAAAAGTGGCCTCAAATGAATCAATGTAAAAAATGTGTGAACACTACAAATCCTTGATATTCTATTTATGTAGTCCAATAAATAAGGTAGCTTTGGTTTGGTTTTATGGCATGGTAGGTTATTGAATGCCAAATCTATTTTTATATATATAAACATTTCTATTTCAAACAATTCAGTTTAGCATAAGTACACTGTTTAGTTCTACTTAACCCACCGGTAGGAACCCCATCAGGTGCTACCACTTTGGGCCAGAGTGGACTTGGGAATGATGGCAATAAAGAGGTAGTCTGCATTCCCCAAAGGTCCAGTATTACTGAAGCCTCAACATCAGATTGTTTAGTGTCATGTACAGGATACTCATTGGGGGAGTCTTACTCCTCTGCAGGGATGCAGATGGTGTATTCTGCAGCTCCAGCCGACTTGGCCAGGAAGCTTTAGAAATAAATTTTTGGGTCATTCAATAAATAAGGGCATTTTTTTGAAAAACAGAAAAGATTTTTTTTTCAGAATTTTTTTTCATAAATGTAAATCGTGCATTCTTTGGAATTGGTTTATCGTGAAAATCTTGTGAAAATGGTGGCAAATCAAACAGAATGCTCTAGGCACCAAATAATTGGTGGTTGAGAAATGAAAACCATATGAAATCTAAAGAATAATGTTTGATGTGTACGTAGAAGCTAACTTTAGTCCAGAAAATGTTTACAAATGGGCTAAACAAGGGTTTGCCACTTTGAGCTTGAGTTGAAAAGACAGTCCATAGAATAGAAACACACTGACTCTCTGGTAAAGAAAAAGTTCTGGGCACAGCAGTCAGTAAAAAATGTCATGCTGACGAGTCTTCTGGGACATGAAAGAACCCATCACAATTAATTTCCTGGAAAAAGATGTAACAGTAAATGATTCTTTCTACTGCCAACTTTTTATTTATTGAATGACCCCCTTATCTTACTAACATTATATATATATATCTGTATGGAAATGGCATAGGTTAAGGGGCCAATGATCCTATTTGCCTTAGGGCCTGGATCACAGAATCTATAATCTCAAACTCCATTCCAAACATATGTATCTCCTGAGTTATCATTTAATGCACAAACAGGTCACTGTTTATAAATCGTGTTTACTCCTTATTGAGGTCAAAGTTAAAGAGAAATCTGTTGCTGCCGACATAATTTCATTTTAAAAAAACCTTGTATGCATATTCTCTCTCAAAATTATTCCGTGTTTTATGTTTTTCATTTTCTTATTCATCATATTGTAAGATATTAAGAAATAATCTTACCTTTCATTGTTTTCATTAAAAAAAATAGAATGAAGTCGCTTACCTGAAAAAACAAAATAAAATAAGTATGAATACTTTATTAAGCCAAATATAATTAAAAGAAACAAGATAAAAACTTTTTACTTGTTAATTTACAGGAAAAATAAATGAACAAAAAAAAGTAAAGTTGGCAACCATAGTTGAGGATGACCCACCCAAAGGCTCCCTTTTCAGTAGCTACTACACCAAAATGTAGGGGAGGGTACTACTCTTTTCCCTAGATTGCCCCCACTTTACCTTTGATCCGAACCTTATAATGCTGAGTGTTAAGTAAGGAAGTATCAAGTACCATTTTTTGAGTCTTTGGTATGACTCAACCTGGGATTGAACCCAGGTCTCCTGGGCCATTGGCAAACACTCCAACAAAAAAGTTATTGCATTTCTAATACCTTTCTTAAATTTCTTCAATTGATTGATTTTAACAGCATGGGAATCAATCAAGGGTTATTTTATGCTTAGAGGTTAGGGAATTACATTCATTGGACATCTATATTTACATTTTTGCAGAGTTGTTTTTTTGAGGGTTTTTTGTTTGTTTGTTTTTTTTTTGCTCACAGTTCTGTTGAATATGAATAATTTTAAAACAAATCTATTTGATTCACAGATGGCACCCTTACAGATACTACCACTTTGGATCAGAATGGGCCTGAGAGTAATGACAATGAAAAGGTAGCCCACATTACCCAGATCTCTAGAACTGGAACCCCACCATCAGATGCAGGACACTCCTTTTGAAGGGAGGGGTCAAACACATTTGTAGGAGGATACAGCCTGTGTATTCTAAGCCAACAGGGTTATTTCTTTGAGAAAGTGTTTCATTATAAACAATGCTTTTTTTTTAATTCTATTTTGTTACAAAATTTATTGGAAGTGAAAATTAAGAAAAAGAACTTCTTATCTATGAACAGCTATTTATAAAACAAATGCTTCCATTGGAAGAATCTATTCAAGAAATACATGTCCCCCATGATATAATGGCTACCCTGATGGACTAAGACATCTTAGTAAGCAAGTTTGAACTCCAGTTTCACTCTTATGGTCAATTTCAAATGAATACATTTGGGAAAAGTAAGAACTTCCTTATCCTCCACTAGTTATGGATTAAATAGCACCACTGGGGTACGACTCCAGTAGCTTCTTTAAGGACGACTTTGGCATTAAATAACCCATGAAGGTTGATATGCCATTAAACACAGAGACCAAACCAAATACTAAGAATTGACAGAACAATGCAAAAAACATGGTAAATAAGACGGATGCTAGTCAATAAAAATGGGCAGTTGAACGTTTGCAGGATACATGCTTTGCAGAGCCTTGACAAGAATTGGTATAACACAAGTTGCTAAAAGGTGGGGGAACTACTAGAACCATTACAGATTCCATGGAAAAAGCCACAAGGTAGCTTTGAATGAAAACTGATTGATTGATTTTAATGGCATGTCAACCCATTTAGGTTATTTTATGCCGAGAAGTTAAGCAATTGCATATATTGTATGCTTATATTTACATTTTTTGTGGAATTCCTTAAATTCTTTGCAAATGGTTATATGGTATCAAGTATTTCTATCTAATACAAATAATTTGCAGACAGATCTATTTGAAGGATAGATGAGTACCTAACAGGTACTACCACTCGGGGTTAGAGTGGACTTCAAGTAATGGCAATGAAGGAGCACTCAATAATCCCCAGATCTCTTGTACTAGAGCCTCACCATCAGATACAGTTTAGTGTCATACATAGAACATCCCTTTTAAAGTGGCTGTGGGGATCTTACTCATCTGTAGGGGATCTTAACATTTAATATAACAATATTGAGGGGAAATATTTTATAACTTTAACTTCTAATTATTTTTATACATTTACCCAACCCATCCACCACAGGCAGAATGTGAAGGTTTGGTTTGTTGGGTTTTATGGCATATCAACCTTTGTAGGTTATTTAACGCCAAATCCATTTTTATGTAAATAATCTGTTCTATTTAAAACAATTCAGTTTAGCATAAGTACACAGTTTAATGGTCAAAAACATTTCCATTTCTAACTATTCAAGAAGTTGTATGTAACAATTCGGTTAAGTGTAAATACAGTTTTAATGTCGAAAAACAGTTCTATTTGAAATAATTCAGTTAAGCATAAGCACGCAGTTTAAATGTAAGTACGGTTTAATTGTAAAAGTCATTTCTATTTCAAACTATTCAGTTTTATTCAAACAATTCATTTTTGCAGAAGTATGCTGTTAATTCTATTTAACCCATAGATAGGACCCTTATCAGGTGCTACCACTCCGGGCCAGAGTGGACCTGGGAGCAATGGCAATGAAGGGGTACTCCGCATTCCCCAAAGCTCCAGCATTGCTGGAACCTCACCATCAGATTGTTTAGTGTCATATCCAGGACACTCGTTGTGGGGGGGTCTTACCCCTCTGCAGAGGTGCAGTCAGTGTATTCTACAGCCCCAGCTGACTGGGCAATACACAGAGTTAAATGTCAAACAGTTTTATTTCAGATAATTCAGTTCAGCATAAGTACACAGTTTAGACGTCAAAAACAGTTCTATTTCGAGCAATTCAGTTCAGCACTAGTCCCCATGTCAAAACAGTTGTATTTTAAACAATTCAGTTTAGCATAAATACGCAGTTTAAATGCAAAAATCAGTATACTGAAAGAAGCATGTTGTTCTATTTAACCCATAGATAGGACCCTTATCAGGTGCTACCACTCAGGGCCAGAGTGGACCTGGGAGCGATGGCAATGAAGGAGTACTCTGCATTCCCCGAAGCTCCAGCATCACTGGAACCTCACCATCAGATTGTTTAGTGTCATATCCAGGACACTCTTTGGGGGGGGGTCTTACCCCTCTGCAGAGAAGCAGTTGGTGTATTCTACAGCCCAAGGCGACTGGGCAAAGAATGTGAAGGTAAATTTTTACAAGGAGTAAAACTAGTTTGAATTTAGAGTTTTCTTTCTCCTAGACTGGTTACCAAATCACAGCTAAAGAACTCAGTCTGCTCTACTATTTACCTATAGCTAGAGTGAGAAGAGATGGATTCATACCTTGCTCAAGAGTGTTAGCTCAAAGGGAAATATAAACAGCCTTTTCCAGGTTTTGAACATCCAAAAGAAAATTGATTATGAATTAATGGGAGCATTACTGTTTCTACCAGTAATACCACCATTTACTCCTAAGCAGTTTCATTGTCATCATATGTACAGTAGGGGACAAAAACCTCAGAGAGCTAAAAGGATTTTTATGATGTCAAATGATGGAGTTTATGACAAGTAAGGGACAAATTATGACTACTTAATATTTGATAGGGACATCTCTTAGCATCAAATGAAGTGGTTTTTCTCTTGCAGTCACAACCCTCTTTAGGATGATAATTTCCAATTTTCTAATAATTTTTGAATGAAACATCAATTAATAAATTATGGCAATTCAATTTCTTTGCAAAATTATGAACTGACAGTTGACAAGCCATTAGCAAAAGACTAATCACAAATTCGGATATCAAATCAAGGAATTCTAATAAATTGCCTATTTTTTTTTTTTGTTTGGTAGTTCTGAGAATTTTCTTTTCAGAAAATTATGATGTTTTGCAACAACTAAGGCAACCTTGACAACAATAATAAAAAAAAATAATCACTTTGTATGCAAGTCTAAGTGTCATTAAAATTTGTAACAATAATAAAAAATTGATCAGTTTTTCGCTGTATTAGATTTTTGTCCGATACTGTATAATGCAAATGATTTTACAATAAAATGCAATGAAAGAGATTGTCA
This sequence comes from Sepioteuthis lessoniana, assembly GCA_963585895.1. NCBI lineage: Eukaryota > Metazoa > Mollusca > Cephalopoda > Myopsida > Loliginidae > Sepioteuthis > Sepioteuthis lessoniana. The sequence continues at coordinate 481,578 of CAUZXS010005742.1, read as the reverse complement.
GCAAGTGAAATCAATGCAAGTATTACTGAGCAAAAATTTAAGAATTAAAAAAAAATGAATTACAAATAATAGAATGATGGAAACTTAGCAAGACATATTCCATCGTAGACCCTTTGAGAAAGAAATGGAGAAAATGTAGCTCAAGAATCTTCGCAGCTATTTAATGCAGCTTAATGAGATTTGCAATAAAAATTTGAATTCAAAAGACAAGCCCAAAATCTATCAAATTTGATTAAAGTAACAACACAGTGTATTAAATGCAGAAGATTATTTAAAATTGGATCATGAAAATTAGATTCTGTTGAAAACAGTAACCAATTGAAAAGTTTTATTCATTTTCAGAAACACTATAATTCATAAGGGGAAACATTTTTCCCTCCTATAAAACACATTTTCTATATTACCTTGCAGTAAGTACTTCTAAGAAAACCCAATTTATTAGCAGACAACAAAATTTCTCAGAATCTAAAGACCAGTTTTGATATAAAATTTACAATGTTATTTTCTTTTATCTCTTTTTCAATTTCTGACCATATGAAAAAGTTGAACTGCAATTGGACGCAAATTTGTTCCAATTTTTTTCGTATTCATTTTTTACTTTTATTTTATTTTACTTCTTCTGTTAAGCATAAAACAGAGATTATCAAAAACTTCATCAGAGACCAGAATCTCTACACCCATTTGATGCAGAGAGCAACTCAAGTTACCCAAATATACTTAGGGGGTGTGGTCAAGATGAAACTTTAATCCACTTTATTTTAAAATTTTGGATCTTGTCTGGTTTACCCCAAACTAAATGATTAAAGCAAGAGCAAAAACATTATTATTTCTAAAACTTTAGTCATTTTAGAAGTATTGATGAATAAAAAATTCTCATATAAATACACTTGTATGATATACCCTGCATCACACAAGATCCAAATTTTTTCCCATCAACATTTTAATTGCTCTTCAGAAAGTATTGTCATCATTATGTCGTGCTGCTAGCATGGATATCCCTGACCCTCTCTCTCCACTTCTCCCTATCGTTCATCACCTCTGGCAGGTCTTCAGGGCTACATCCAGTATCCCCACATAGCTGTTGTATGTATGTCATCCTGCTTTTGCTCAGCCATATGTGGGGTTCCATTGGAGTACATCACTTATGAGCTCGTCCCTGTTTCTCCAGCAGTGTCCTGCATGTCTGGTTCACCTAACATGGATAGTTTTCGTGACGGGAGGCAGGTGGCTGTATCGTTGATGCCTTGTGGGGTGTTGCCACCAGGACTTGTATTGTAATAGAGAAACACCTCTAAGTTTTTTATTCTATGTTTAAAAATACATTCCATCAATCAAACTTGTTGCAAAATGCACTTCACACAAAGGATTAAATAAAAAAGAAAAAAAAGAATTTCAGGACAGACAGATGAAATTAGGTAGAGATGAGATTTTGGGCCCAAAACAGCAAGAAAAGAATAATAAGTTTTTATTTAATTGACAAGTGGAATGCAATACCCGAGAGTAATTAATCGCGTTAGCTAAGAGCAATCAGTCATGAAGACGGGAAACTCAATTCCCGGTTGAGGAACGGGAACTATTTATGGTGCCTTGGGGCATCCCATTGTGCACAAGTGGACTATTCCATTGCATAGATCGTCATTGGCTGCTTGTAAGTAAGTGAAAGTATTTTATTATATAAACCAGCTTTAGTTTAGCATTGTAAGGAGGACGGCACTGAGCTATGACCTGCTTTATTTTTGTCTGCCAGCTGGACGCTTTACGGAGGTATGTGTTATTGTTATTCTACAGTAACTTAAACAGTACTCTTTTGTCACGCTCAAACAAAATAAACAATTTAGCTAAAATATGTCTATGAACAAAAAAATTCATTTCTGAAAAATATATGAATATACACATCTGTTAACAAATCTTCAGTTAAAATTTTTCATTCATTGTCGCTGTATTGGATTGCAGAGTTTTAACCTTAGTGTTCTTTTACTTGGGTGAGTCAAACTTTTTGCAGTATTTTAGTACATACAAGTTTGTAGTGTATACGTCACATGACTGAAGTACTTCAAGCTGTAGAAGATACCCCACTGTGGTTGATAGTATTGTAGTAGTTTGTGTGATGACACGTTGGGCATTACTTCCTTTTACACGCGATTTGAAATCTGTGCAGATGAACATGTAACATAGTCCAATTTTGGAACTTATGCTTTACAAGTAAAAACTGGGCCAGAACACTATGGAAGCAACCAAAAACGTTTGTTGTGTGAAAGATGAAGGCATAGTTGATCAACATACAGATTGAAGAAATTTAACTCGAGTTGCAAGAACTTTGATGATCAGACAAGGTCAGGTAAGCCTAAGATCATGAATTCCAAGGCTCTGCCCGAAGCCATAGAAGCAAATCCAGTAAGTAACACTCAGAGAGTATCAGGTGAGCTCAGCATTTCATAGTCCAGTGTTATCCATCACCATCACAACTGCTGTAAAAACTAGAGCTACAGAATTTTGCTTCATGTTAACAAAATATTACAACAATATTTACCAACCCCTCCGCTCGGGCAGGATATGACACAAGGTCAATTTTTAAGCGGAGTTTAACAGGTTTGAATTCAGAGTTTTCCTTCTCCTAGACTAGTTGCCTCACCAAGGCTGAAGAACCCACTCTGCCCTACTATTTACCCATAGCTGGAGGGAGAATTATTGGATTCATACCTTTCCCAAGGGTATTAGTGCTATGTGAAATGCAATCAGTCTCGTCCAGGATTTGAACTCATGTCGCCGTGTCCATTTCCTATGATGATAACCATTACACCATGAGCATCTCCCAAACAAAATATTACAACACCGATTTATATCTCATTCACCTTAAAATACCAATGATCTATAATATCAGCCCATTCATCTCTGTCTATTATATCAGACTGAGATAGTTTATATGTATGTATGTATCTATCTCAGTCTGTTGCTATGTATTTATTAGTTCATATCTATCTCAGTCTTGATATCTATCTATCTATCTCAGTTCATTCTATCCTTATCCAATCACAGCAACCATTTTTACTAAGGTTTTTCCCAAAGTTTATGAGCCATAGGCCTTACTATGCCATGCTGGCATGTATTGTAGGTTTTCTGAAAAACTGTGCTTCTTCTAGATCAGTTGCCCTTTCAAAGTTTTACAACTCAGTCTATCCAACTATTTCCACACAACAAGTAGCAAAAAGAGATTTACTCATTTTTTTTTTTTTCATCATACAATGTGGGAAAGCACGTGCGATACTCTGTCCTCATCAGCCGCCAACCAGGGTGATAACACAGTTTCGCTAGCTCAAGGCGGTACTGCCACTCCTAGCGCTACTTAAGGGCATAAATGAAAAGTGTTGAGAAACAACCTCAACAGGAACTCATCTTGTCAATTTCATTTTCCATGCTAAAAACAATTACGTCATCCAAACATTAAATAAATAATTATATATTATTATATGTACAATGTTAGTTCACTTAAAAAATATATCATCTTTATCTTTGAATAAAAAAGCCAGGTTTTCTTAGGGTAATTCTACTAGTCAATATATAAGTTGGTGAGCGTAGTCAAGGGCAACCTGAAGGCTCCTTTTTCAATAGCTACTACACCGAGGTGTAGGGGAAGACGCTACTCCTTTCCCTGGATTGCTCCACTTTACCCTTGATATGTACCTTATATTGCTGAGTGTTAAGCAAGGAGGTATCAAGTACCATTTTTAAAGTCTTTGGTATGACGCGACCTGGGATTGAACCCAGGTCTCCCGGACCATTGATGAACACTCTACCCACTAACCACACCTAACTGCTTAGTCCCAGGAGGCCTTCTTCACAGGAAGTACCAGCTTAGCAGAGTTGAGTTTATTGCTTTGCACCTGAGGCACCTCTAAAGAGGAATGTTGAGAGGATCAAGCTTTTTTTGTGAATACCATTCATGAGTTTCAATTTGTGCATGGCCACCCACTATAAAATGATGTGTCAAATCTGACTTGGTAGGAAGTCGGTAAAGTTCAATATACAATTAAACAGTAAATAATCAAATTTCTTACAATTCAACAACAGATAGATTTCATAGATTCTTTGTTGCAAAATGAAATGGTCATATGCACTCCTTTTTTTTAACTTTCCTTAATGTGCACCATTGACCAAACATTAAACCCTTATTTGTTTTTACACTTTATAGAAGTTTAGCCATGAAGTTCAATTCGGACCCAGCTATACATTGAAAAGACTGACTTCAAGGGTTCATTCTCCCAGGCAATACCTGCTCTTCATCTAAAAGAACAATTTTTAGGTTCATTGCCAGATTTCTAAGGCATTTTATAAACAGGGGTAAAACTGACAGAGCAAAGCCATCTTTAGACCTACCTTTGACTATGTATCTGATATATAGCAGGATTCAGATCTCTCCCGATTTACGATTTCATTCAAAAAACATACACGTGGCTGGAGAAGGGTAGCATTCGACCAGATGTTAGCCTGACAGCTGCTGCCAAGATAATGAATAAAATGTGTCTTTGCGCAAGAGGCTCCGCGCAAGGATTCCGGGCGAGAATGCAAGAAATTAATTCACATTAACAAAATACCCTTTTTCAGCCAATCATAAATCTTCCCCCGAAAAAATTCCCAGAACCGACTTTATCCAAAGGGTAGCTATTTAAGCAGCAAAAATCTTCAAAGACGTCAGACTGGCCAATCGAGGGTGGAAGGGAAGAACACGCTTCGGCCATAAGAACTCATCTGAACTCTGACGGATTTTTGACACACCACCTGCTGTGAACAACTGCTGACTTAGCTACAATGCCACCCTGTCCATGACTGCTACCACCACCAAGATCATCTGATACCCTTACCACCCTTATACCACCATGCCCACCAAGTGAGTTTCTCAACTTATAACATACATGACCGTCCATGAACTCTGGGCTCACACACATGACGTTCACTCTTTCACTTGAGATTGAATGCTACAAATTTGTAAAGTTGATTCTTTGCTTGATCGCCTTGTTTTTCCTTTTGTTAATACAATTGTTTAAAAACTTTCAACCAGTGTTTGTCTTTTCCTTGCTAGCATATGCTAAATATAACATCTGTGTGCAATAGGGCCTCTGCTTATAAATTGAATACAGTGTCACAATTGTCTTGTGTCAGTTCATAATCCCAAAATCAGATTTTATCATTTCTGTTGGGTTTTTTTGTTTCTTTTTAAAGAAAATTCCATTAATTCAGTTTAGCATACAAAACCTTCAACTAAAAGGTGTATCAAAAGAAAATAATTCCTGTAGCAAGCACTGAATTTTCTCCCAGTCCAAAATACCAACAGGGAGAAACCCATCTTTTAGATTAGATTTCAGAGATTTTGTTTAGAATTCTTCAGTTTCTCAAAGAAAATGGTCTCATTACCAGTAATCACTGAACAGTTTGATTGGGTTTCTTTGTTTAGTGACATATCAACCTACATGGGTTATTTAAAGCCAAAGCTATCCTTGAAGGACAGTAGTAGTACTATGTACCCCATAGAAGATAGGATAACAGGTTTCATACATTTCCCAAGGGTATTAGTCTGAAAGTGAGCTTAATAGCCAGACTTACTAGGATGTCACAGTCCAGGACATTAGCCACTACATCATGGGTACTACCCCGGCACTAAACAGTAACAATATGAGGTACAGTATCATCCCTAAATAAGTTCTTCCTAACAATTTTTATAAAAAGACAATTATCTTAGAAACCCAAAATAAGTAAAATAGTAAAGTTAGCGACCTTCATCAAAGGCTACCCGAAGGCTCCCTTTTCAATAGCTACCACACCGAGGTGTAGGGAAGGGCACTACTCCTTTTTCTAGATTGCTCCACTTTACCCTTGATACTTACTTTATAATGCTGAGTGTTAAGCAAGGTGGCATCAAGTACCATTTTTTGAGTATGATTCGACCAGGGATTGAACCCTGGTCTCTTGGACTATCAGCGAACACTCTACTCGTTAGGGGATTTTATTATTTCAAGAGGAGTATTACATAATCAAAACAGATATTATCAAATCTTATTTATTCTTAAACAACAGTATTGAAATTATTTAACTAAAAATATGAATTTTTATGGATTCAAGTATTCCTAATACTAATAATTTCCAAAAAGATAAATTTAGCCCAAAGATAGGACCCTCATAGAGTGGACCTGGGAGTAATGGCAACAAAGGAGTTGGGCTCTGGTGGAGAAGTAAGAACGAACTCATAAGCAATATGGTCTTATGGAATCTTACACATGGATTCACCACTGTTGGCTGAGCAGCAAGGACTTACATCAACTCCCTATGGATACTGGATGCCATCTCGAGAACCTGCCAGATGTGATGGAGGATAAGGACAGATGGCGAGAGAGAGAGAGAGAGAGAGAGAAAGAGAACTGTGCTACCAGTATGACTTGATGATGATGATGATGATATTTTAATCATTTGAAAATTAACAAGAAATTTTTGAGTTATCAGTTGATAGGAATAGTTTCAATTTACCATTAATAAATGACTGACATCTTTTTGAGCGGTTAGTTAAAATTTATGTGTATCAATATATTGTTGAGTATCACCCTTTAGTATCACCAGCTAATGACATCATAAGAAAGGACACAAGTAAAGGATAATAAAAAGACCTACAAGTACTGTCAATAGAGCTTAGAATATACTGACTACAGAGATAAGATCCCCTCTCAAAAAGGCGGCATCCTAAGTATGTATTGATCCAACCCCTGCACATACAAGATGCAACACAATATCAATTTTTCAAGTTGAGTTTAACAGGTTTAAGTTCCTTCATCAGTTTTCCTTCTCCTAGACTAGTTACCATACCAAAGTTAAAGAGCCCAATCTGCCCTATTATTTACTTATAGTTGGAGGAAGAATAATTGGATGCATACTTTTCCCAAATAATTCTACTCACCAGCTATGCATCGCAATCAATGTTTCATACAACTGGGATGTATTGTGTGTGTTTATATATATATATATATATATATTCACAAAGATACACACACACACACACACACACACACACACACACACACACACACACACACACATATATACAAATAAAGTATATGTTAATGTTATGTGAAATGCAAACAGCCTCCTGAACAGTATTTCATAGAAAGGCTCAAACTGTGGAGATCTAGTGAGTGTGGAGTACCACTTCATTGCAATTACTCTCAGGTCCACTCTGACCCTGAGTGGTAGTTCTTGTTAAGATCCCTTTCGGTTAAGTAGATCTGTTTAGAAACTATTTATATTCCATAGAAACATGTACAAAAAACAAAAAAAAAAAACACTCTCTCAGCTGAGACAGTAGAATACACTAACTGCATCTCGGCAGACGAGGGAGACCCACCCCTATGAGGCTACCTGTTGGCCATGGGTGGCAACGTGTAACGCTCGAGGAAGGGATTCTGGTGGTTGACCAGTCTGTGGCCGAGCAATACTCCACTTTGACTCTTATTAGGTTAGACATGTGATCAGAGAGGCCCAACCTGATCAATCTGGTTGTCATGTCAAGCCTTAGCACCTATATGATCATCCTATCCATATTCTTCAAATTACCCTTGTAGCAAACAAGTACCCAACCCTATTTTATCTTTAAGGTGATAAAAGAAGGTGGCTATGGGTCAATTACACTGAGATATTAATGCTTGAAACCATTTAAACTGTGTGAAAACAAATAATATCAAATAGAATTATTAGCATTAAATAGTAATACTTGATGTTTAACTGTGTGCAAACAACTGAGAATTATAAAAAGATTATTAGTATTAGCAATACTTGAAACCATTTAACTGTGTGCAAGCAAATAGGCTCAAACTCATTCAACAATAATTTTACCAACAAACTATTTGCTTACAAATCATATATATATATATATATATGTGTGTGTGTGTGTGTGTATGTGTGTGTGTGTGTGTGTGTGTGTGTGTGTAAAAAGAGGATTTGGCATTAAATAACCCACAAGGGTTGATATGCAATCAAACACCAACAAGCCAAAAAAAAAAAACCTCTTAAGTAACAACTAATCAACTACATAAAACTGGATTTGGCATTAAATAACCCACAAGGGTTGATATGCAATAAAACACCCACAAAGCAAAAAAACAAACTCTTAAGTAATAACTAAACAATTACACAAAAAATGTAATATGAACCTATCCTGATCACCGCCAGATTTGGTTTAAATACTATCACTGCTGTGATTCTACAAGGATGGCTTTGTTATTAAATAACCCATAAAAAGTTGATATGCCATTAAACAAAGAAACCAAATCAAACCAAACCAAAAAATATAAATATGAATGAACAATGAACATGATTCCCTAACCTCTAGCCATAAAATAACCCAAAACAGGGTGACATGCCATTAAAATCAATCAGTAAAAAGACCTATTGAGAAAGAAGGGAGAGAATTTTGTGATAGAGACAAATTGGCAAGTAAAGTATAATACTTTTTTTCCAATTGGCTATGTGTTATCTTACTACGAACTAGCTGTCTATTGCTTGGTTTACGAACATGTTGTGGCAAACAGGAACACAATGTGTATATATTGAATAGGCACTGAAAATTGACTGCTAGTGGAGTACAGGAAGATTGTTGATTGAAGGATTCTAATGACATGACAACCTGTTTTGGGTTATTTTATGCCTTGAGGGTACAAAAAAGCATTCATTGTACATTCATATTCCCATTTTTTTTGTGGTTGTTTCTTAAAAGTTTTTTTTTATGCACATGGTCCTATCGAACACAAATAATTTTTGAATGAATCTACTTACCCAGAGGTGGGTTCCTATGCATACGTAAATACACTTCCCCGATCATCATTCTTCTACAAGGATGGCTTTGACATTAGATAACCCATGAAGGCTGACATGCCATTAAACAAAGAAACCGATTGCCCTGTTGGCTGGGGCTGTAGAATACACCAACTGCACCTTTGCAGAGGAGTAAGACCCCCCCCATGAGTGTCCTGGATATGACACTAAACAATCTGATGGTGAGGTTCCAGTGATGCTGGAGCTTTGGGGAATGTGGAACACCCCTTCATTGCTATTGCTCCCAGGTCCACTCTGGCCCAGAATGTAGCACCTGATAGGGTTCTATCTATGGGTTAAATAGAACTAAACTGCATACTTATGCTAAACTGAATTGTTTGAATTAGAACTGTTTGGCTAAACTGAATAGCTTGGAATAGAACTGTTTTGACATTTAACTGTGCCTAAACAAAATGTGCTTATACTTAGCAGAGTTAGGGGTGTTTGAATTAACTGAATAGTTTGAAATAGAAATGTTTTTGACAATTAAAATGTGTACTCATACTAAACTGAATTGTTTGAAAGAGAACTGATTATTTGCATGAAAATGGATTTGGCATTAAATAACCTACAAAGGTTGATATGCCGTAAAACCCAACCAACCAAAGAAACCAACTAAATCAGATCTCCAGGCTTAAAACTTCACCAACAGATGCAGTTTAGTGTTATAACCAGGACACCCCCTCTTTTAGAGAGAGGGCTCTTACTTCTCTTTAGAATGTACAATCAGTGTATTTTAAGCCTCAGCACCTGAGTGGTGACTGCAATTTTGTTTGGGCATGCTTCAAAATTCTTTCTCTATGCCAAATCATTATAATACACATTTAACTAAAAATGACAAAATACTAGATACAGTTTTGATCTTGAACAAATAATTCTACTCACCAGCTATGCATCGCAATCAATGTTTCATACAACTGGGATGTATTGTGTGTGTTTATATATTCACAAAGATACACACACACACACACACACACACACACACACACACACACACACACACACACACATATATACAAATAAAGTATATGTTAATATATATATATATATATATATATATATATATTTATATACTCACACAGGTATATATATATATACATATACATACATACACACATAATTACACAGATACAAACATAGATAGATAGATAGATAGATAGACAGATCTTTGATTAACAGTTTTATCTGTGATCATACTGGAAGTCAATCACTTCTTTAAATTTTGAGTTCTGAATGAACAGGAACATTACAAATCAGGCACACAAGATTAACTCAGCATTTTTATTTCAAGTTAACTAATGGGAAAAGTAAAAGTATTTTTATGACAATATTAAAAAACAGGTAATATTGATAAGTTTTCTTTAGACATCAATTTGTTCTTAAGCTGTTATTATCTTTCAAATTAGTTGTAATAAAAAAAGGAAAAAAAAAAAAGAATATTTTAATAAATGAAATCAAGGAACGTTTAATGAATATAAATGATTCCTTCAATAAGAGTACTGTAAGCAGGAAGAATCTTTCTTTAATACTTAAAAGGGCCAATCTTAGCATGGCTTCATTAAACCCGTTTAGAGGTTTTTCTATATAAATACTGCACGGAAGAGTTACTTCCCTTTATTTATCTAGGCTCCACCCCCCTAGTGCTTTTACTCATCGAATTCATTTTTAACTCTGATTAAGAATCTTTTAAAAATGTATTTGCATATATATATATATATATATATATATATATATATATATATATATAGTGAGAGAGAGATAGCGTCAGAGAGAGAAAGAGATATAGGTGTGTACATAAAACATATCCAGACACATTTTTATATTTGCACACAAAACAAACATAATTGTAAAAACATTTTTTTTATTCATTCCGCTTATTTTTCCTCAGGATCTGTAATAATGACTACACTTTACAGAATTTGATGAATGGCTCATTATCTATGGCAAATCTAAATCTCTAAAATAATTGATTGAAAATGTTTCAAGTATGAACTAGCCAATTATGAAAATATGTAATTACTGAAAAAAAGAAGTTTTTACAGATATCCTACCAATACCAACTGAATAACACACACACACACACACACACATATATATATATATATATATATATATCATAAAGTATTTGTGAAAAAAACTGAACTAACAAAATAATAATAAAACTTCAATGGTCTATATTTGATAGAAAGCTTAAAAATCTCAAGCCTTCTAATTTAACATATTAAATGATTGTTGGCAACAATTATTACATGATCTTTGTCAATCAGTTGTTGAAAGCGTGACCAGATGTGGTCAGTAGTAATTTACAAAGCTCTTTGCTTCGATGTGGCACAAGGCCAAATGAATGGGGCACCCAATGAGACTCGAACTCACTCGTGTAGGTTTACTAGTCTAGCTTGCTAACCGTTACACCACCAGAGGTGCCCACGAGATGTGGTCAGTAGTAATTAATATTAATGGACACTCTACTAAATATCAATTAATCAAATTATCCTAACTCGTTATAGACTACATCAATTGTCTTAATAAAAATTTCTATATCACCAGTCTGTTTTATACCTAATACTACACACACACACACACACACACACACATATATATATATATATATATATATATATAAGGTTTACTGGAAAGATATTCAGCCATTTTGAATATTTTTTTTAAAAAATCACTGATACGACTTAAGTGATCAGTTAGATTCAGTTGGTTTGGTTTTTTGGTTTAATGATATATCATCCTTCATGGGTTATTTAATGCTAAAGCTGTTCTTGTAAAAGAATAGCAATGATGCTATTTAACCCATACCTCAGAGGATAAGTATGTTCATGCCTTTCCCAAAGGTATTATTCCAAAAGTGAACACAATAGTGTGACTGGATTTTGAACTTTTTACTTCAAGGTTGTAGGCCAGCACTTTAACCATTAGGCCACGGAGACTCCCCTTAAATTTGTTAGTCTCCTGACATTACAAATTTGGCTTTTGCAGCAATTATTGTTACAGCCTTCACTGTCTCACAGGCTTGCTAATGTCTCCCCACAAATAGGGATTGATTCCAAAAAAAAAAATTAATTAGACACTGAGGTTGGTCGAAATCATACAAGCCTCAAGTCAACTCTGCAAAGAAAGATGTAAAAATGAATTTTAGAATACACACATATGGCTGTCTTTATTGATGACAATTTCTTGTCTGGTTTATCCTGTTTGACCAGGGTGGATGCACATGATACTTCACAGCATAGCTTTGGGTGCTGATCACTCACTATCACGATATGGACAGCAGACAAAGACTTGATCAGTTTCCTATTCCATTCTGTCTAATGGTCAGTTCCTAACTCTGCTGCCAATGTTTTTCTTATGGACTTGGCCACTGATCCCTCACTATCACGATATGGATGGCAGACAAAGACTTGGTCAGTTTCCTGTCCCATTCTTCAGACACTGCTGCCTATGTTCTTCCAGTGAATAACTATGATGGATGGGGAAGAGCTCCTGGCATGGCTCAGCAGTTCAACAAGCACTGCCTTAGCCCACAACTCATCTCTATTCTGTTTGCTATTAATGTAGATGAAGGGCTAGAGAAGAATCCCAGCCTAATGGTCAGATCAACTCTCACTGGTCAGGTTGCCACTCATCTGTGTAACTCCTGATTGCTTCCTTAAATATATCGAGTTTGAGCTTCAGGAAAAGACCTCCTAGAACTAAAGCACTTGAGAAAATTATATCCTTGGCTACTGACCCCTGACTATATTAGCTCTAAAGACTTTAGTTTATGACAGATTTTAAAAACTAACCATTTCATCCCCATTGAGAAATCCTTCTGCTAACCTCCTAACTTGTTTTTATTATCCTTTTGATACGTTTATATAGACACTTCCATGAACATATATATATATATATATATATATATATATATATATATATATAGATATATATATATATATATACTACCTATGCCCCCACACACTTGTACAGATAAACTCATCCTTACACACATATACATACATATATGATATTTCTATATGTATAAATTCTCATACAGACATGCTCACACCTACACACATATCTTTACACCTAAATATTTCCACCTTGGGACTAAAAAACTTATACTGTCACAGCTTCTTCCAAATTTCATTTTTTTTTCTCAAATCTAATTAAAGCACTGAGGATGAGATTATGGAGACTGTGATGAACATCCTGAGAGAGGACTTTACATACTATTCCAAAAGATGGAAGGGACGCTAGGATTAGTATATGTCCTATTGTAAGTACTTTGAAGAGGAGGAAGACTATTTTTTTCATTAATATCAAATGGCTGGATATATTGTCAACACCCCTCAGATAGAGGTATAGGAAATATTAAAAGCAATTACAGAGATTCAATGGAAATAATTTTACCATGGAAATACATTGAAAATTATGCAAAAATTATTTCTATATGTAACCAATGATATCTGTGGTAGATTTACTAAATAAAAACATTCATTCAATCAAATCAGACAACTCAAAATAGTGGATGAGATCTGAGAGAATGTGATGGTAATCTGAAAAAAATTGTCTTGAGTAGACTATTTTTTAGTGAATAATAAATTACTGAATACTCTGCTAGTAGACCTCACATAGCAACATAGGAAATATTAAAAGCATATGTAAAAATTCAATGGAAATAGTAACTGTTTATTTGACTCATATATGAACTTATCAAACAAAATCTTTCATTAACTCTAATCCTTAAATTTATTGAAACACAGTGAATTCAAGTGTAAGAAAGAAATTGAAAAAACAATTATAATGTATGAATGCACCCAGCCCTTCTAGGTCAGGTAGGATATAACACAAGGTCACTTTTTAAGTATAGAGTAGAGCTGGTTTGAATTTAAAGTTTTCCTTCTCCTAGACCGGTTGCCTAACCAAGGCTAAAGAACTTGGTCTGTCTTACTATTTATGCATAGTTAGGGTGAGAAAAGTTGGATTATTTATGTGTATTTGGTTCTTTTTGAGAAGTAAGACATAAGATCACTTTTTAAATTGTGTAAAGCTGGTTTGAATTCAGAGTTTTCTTTCTCCTAGATTGGTTGCCTAACCAATGCTAAAGAACTCAGTTTGTGTTACTGTTTATGTATAGCTATGCTTTTACTGATACACCTGTTGTTAAAAAGAAGGATAGTTTGATACATGTGTGTGAATATTGTAGAGAGAGCTCTGTTCATACATGCACAAACAAGGTCTATAAGTTGTCTGAATTTTTGAGACAAAGCTTAATGATTTTTATTTTTCAGGGTTTTCAGACTATTGTCTTCATCTTTATAGTTATATTGACAACGTTTTAGCCGATGTGTCTTCCAGCCTTCTTCAGGCATTTGTCAAACTCGAGAGCCTACACAGTACTTCAAACCACGTCCTTTATTTAATTCATGGAGTCGCTTGTTCTGATTCCATTAACCATAACTGGGTATAAGTGTTAAGTATTCCTGTATTGTTACTTGCCTGTAGTCAGAATTGAACCTGCAACCTCCAGATGATTGTCTCTTTAGAAGCTTAGGTTTAATCCTGACCACAGGAAAGTAACAATACAGGAATACTTAGCACTTATACCCAATTATGGTTAATGGAATCAGAACAAGCGACTTCTGTATAGGCTCCTGAGTCTGACAAACACCTGAAAAAGGCTGGAGGACACATCAACCAAAACGTTGTCAACAATAAAGATGAAGACAATAGTCCAAAAACCCTGAATGGTAAAAGGGCTATAAGTCCTCATAACCTACTACTCTATAATAATTACAACAATATTTTAGCACTGATTGTCTTTGAAATTGCTATATGTCTGTAAAATGTTGGGTTTTCTTTTTTAACTGCTGTCCGCTGATATTATCACTATTTCTTTCAGTTTGGTTCAGTTCCTTTGTTTAATGGCATATCAACCTTCTTGAGTTAATGCCAAAGCCATCCTTGTAGAAGGACTGTAGATATACTATTTAATTCAAAGCTAGGGGGATAACGGAGTTCATGCCTTTCCTAAGAGTATTAATTTGAAAGTGAATGTAAGAGTGTGACTGGAATTTGAACTTGCTTATTACCATTTCACAGTTCAGCACAAGAGTCATTAAACCACCAGGACTCTCCACACCATTTCTTTACTACCTCACTTGACTTATGACACTTCAGCCTTAACAAACTAAATACTTCTGATAGTAAAGAAATAAATGAACAGATTAAAAATCAAGTTTTGCAATTTCTGACTGTGAGATCGATTGACTGATTGATTTTAATAGCATGTCAACTGATCAAGGGTTATTTTATGCCAAGAGGTCAGGGAATTGCATTCATTGTCTACTATATTTATGTTTCTTATCTGATATAAACCCAGGTGCTCAGAATTTGGGCCAGGGATTCCCCCACTTCTACAATGCTATTACCAATAGAATGTTGCAATTATATATTGTAGATATAATTCTATCATTTTTAAAGATATCTTAAATCATCTATAGAATGTTGCAACCTGTTATCTTACAACCTGTAAAGCAGTCATATAACAGATTACAACATTTTACATTTTCAGCCATTTTTTAAGCCAGGAACCCACGGTGGATAGGACTTATTGTTGTAAGAAGCTCAGGGTTAAGGATTTGTTTGTTTTTGTTTATTTTGCACATGATCCCAATGATAAAAATAAGTGAAAAAGTGGATAAATCAAACACTTACAATGGGTTTAGTAATAATATTTTGTTCTTTATTCAAAGAAGAACTTCTTCAGACTAAAATTTTTTTGAGTTTTTCTACATTTTAGCAATTGAGGAAATGTAGAAAAACTCAAAAAAATTTTAATCTGAAGAAGTTCTTTCTTGAATAAAGAATGAAATATAATTACGAAACCCATTATAAGTGTTTGATTTATCCACTTTTCCACTTATTTTTATCATCTTGTCAGATTTACCAAAATCTACCATTTCTCCATATGGTCCTAATGCATACAAAAAATTTCAAAACATCAACTTAACCCATAGATAAAACCCTAACAAATACTACCACTCTAAATCAGAGTGGACATGGGAGTAATGATAATGAAAAGGTGACTCCACACTCCAGAGATCTCCAAAATTCAAGCCTCACCATTAAATGCATACCCAGGACACCTATTTTTAGAGAGGTATCTTATCTGTCTAAAGTGTATACAATCAATGTATTCTAATCCCTGCCAGCAAGACAATGACTGTAATTTTGTTTGGGCAAGTTTTAAATTTTTATCTTTATGCCAGATAATTATAATATGCATTAAATTTTTAAAAAAATGCTTTACCTGATAGCTTTTAAAAAATAGTTTCTAATACACAATATTTAATTGTATTATTAGACAAAAAAGAACCCTGGCAGTTGACATAAAATTTCCAATTTTCTTATGATTTTTGAGAAAAACATCAACTGAATGATGGCAATTCAATTTCTTTGTAATATTACTAAGTGACAGTCCACAATCATTATACAATTGTATATACCCCAATTTAACCTTTTTCAAACTCAGACAACTACTTACTAACTATTAGCAAAGGACTAATTCCAAATTAGGATATCAAATCAAGGAAAAGAAAATTCTAAGAAATTTCCTATTTCTTTAATTTCTGAGAATTTTCTTTTTAGAAACTTAGGACTTTTTTCTACAACTAAGGAGACTTTAACAACAATAATCAAGGAAAATAACCACTTCCTATATGTATCTAAACCACTGAAGTTTCATTAGAATTTGTGGCAATAATAAAAAATTGTTCATTTTTTTTTACTGTCTTTTTTTTGTCAAATTCTGTATATGTTTTATTTTTACAGGATTATTTTAGAAGTATCTATTTTCTCTAATTTTACATGTAATGGGGGTTTGTACAGATTCTGTATTTGTTATTTATTTCCCCTGATGATTACAAAGGATGGTAATTAAAACTCAATTCTAACGTCTTAAAGAACATTTCAAACCACACCCAAGACAAGTGAATTAGAAAATATTTTGTCAGCAAGACTCAGATTCTTTTTTTTTTTTTGTAGGGAGGCGGAGAATAAAAAGAAAAAAAAAAGTCAGATTCTGTCTCCAAAATAAATCAATTACAAAAGTCTATTTTTTTTCTACTTCTTTTTTTTAAAGACACCTTGATTAAGATTTTGTTAATTATCTCTGAATATTCATAAACAAGTATTGCCATAAGTAATTTCACACTCTGCTATGATGAAATAAATTATTTACAAATTTGTAAATTAGTGTATAATCATACTTAAATTCATATTTACATTAATATGATTGACTTTTCTTTAATTTCTATTAGGCTGTTATAAATTATTATAACAATCTTATTTTATGCCAAGAGATTAAAGAACAATATTCATTTTCCATTTATGTCAACATTTCTGGTGTGGTCATTTCTAATAGAAATAATTTACAGTCATACAATCTCAACTAATCCTCTCTAATACAAATGATCTGCATACAGTTGCATAGTTTCAAGTATTCCAATCAAATAATAATAATGATAATATGGTTTTCAAGTAATTATTTCTATTTGTTAGCAGTAACCTGCTTGCACAGTTATATATATTTACCCAACCTGTACACATAACCAGGATGTGTCACAAATGTCAATTTTTAAGTGGAGTTTAACAGGAGTTTAACAGAGTTTTCCTTCTCCTAGACCAGTTGCCATACCAGTGTTATAGCCTAATCTGTCCTACTATTTACTCATAAATGGAGGGAGAATAGTTGGATTCATATCTTCCCCAAGGGTATTAGTTTTATGTGAAATGCAAACAACCTCATCCAGGATTTGAACTCGGGTCGCTGTGTCCATTTTCTACAATGATAACCATTACACTATGAGCCCACAGCTGTATGGTTTCAAGTTCAAGCAACTATTCATTATACAAATAATTATACAGTTATATGGCATCAAGCACAACTATCAATTACAAACAATTTCCAAACAGATCTATTTGACTCTCTGATGGGACCCTAATAAATACTACCACTCTGGGTCAGAGTGAACCTAACAGTAATGGTAATGAAAGGGCATCCCATTCTTCCCAGATTTCCAGAAATGGTAATGTATTCAGGATTAGTAGGTAAGAAGTTAATACAAAAATTCTAACAAATTGAATTAAAACTTTGAATATTTTTGATATCTTTCAGAAACTTTATATCAGAAATTATTTTTATATTCTGGAGTGTTTGGAAATTTTCCTTAAAAAAAAAATTAAAAAAAAGAAAATAGAGCTAAAGATTCTGTTTTACAGAATGCTGACCTTGATGCCATTTTCTGAAAATGTATTTTAGAGTGTAATAAGCAGACAAGCAGACATTGGACAAAATGGATCTCTGTTCAGTCCTTGGAGATTTTCTTTTATTTCTTCTGCAAGTTCCCAGTTTTGTCTAAATGTTGAAATCTAAAAAGGCTTGGTTTTAAGTCTTCAAGGAAGAAAATTGAAGAAATATGGAAATGACAGCAAAACATAGAGTAGAAATAAAAGAAAGATACAGGAGGTTAAAGAAAAGATAACACATCCCTCACAAATAACACTGTCTCCTTTTAGATATGTGAAGAAAGTGAAACAATCAAATAAATTTTAAATTCCAAAATGTAGTTGCACTCACTTTGTCTTTAATGACTCATGGCTGGAGGTATCAGTTGCTCGTTCTTGCTTTTGCACTTAAAGCATTTTTTAACCTGATCAATGTTATTTCGGCAATATTATTGATTAGCAAAAAAAAAAAAAAAAATTATAATATGGTTGACTTTAAGGTGATTCTTACAAGATCACTTTTCTGAATGCAATATTATCAAGTACAAAAATATTGGAGAATTGTGTTAACTCTCAGGAAATCTTTCCATGAGTGATATTGCAGACATAATATTACCAGTTAATATAAGGACCTCAGAAATACAGTGAGCTGTAAAGTTACTATTTATGAGAAATGAAATATTGCCAAGTCTGAAATATTATGTTGTGGAGTGTTATATTTATCGCATTTAGAATTTTTATTGCTAGTTGTTATGAAGTATTTTACTGACTTCCTATCAAGTCAATATATGACACAAAGTTGTTTTATAGTGGAGAACCATGCAGAAATTAAGATTCATGCTGGGATGATCCCCCCCCCCAAATGCTTGAAACTGTCAGCATTTCCCTATTGGATGCCTCAAGCACAGAGCAGTAAATGCAACTTTACAAAGCAGGTATAGCCTTGAGAGAAGGTCCCCTGAAACCAAATGAATGTCAACCACTCAATACAGTTGCTAGTTGTTATTGTATCATATTTACCCAACCCCTCCGCTCGGGCAGGATATGACACAAGGTCAATTTTTAAGTGGAGTTTAACAGGTTTGAATACAGAGTTTTCCTTCTCTTAGACTAGTTGCCTCACCAAGGCTGAAGAACCTAGTCTACCCTACTATTTACCCATAGCTGGAGGGAGAATAATTGGATTCATACCTTTCCCAAGGGTATTAGTGCAATGTGAAATGCAATCAGTCACGTCCAGGATTTGAACTCGTGTCGCTGTGTCCATTTCCTATGACGATAACAATTACACCAAGGTTATTGTTATAGTATTGCCCATAAATAAGTAAACACCAAACAATTTTTTATCAACCAAAGATACCAGTGTTATATAATCACGGAATGAGTTTTTTTATTAATCATTTTCATCAATTATATTTTATCATTCGGTTTGGTTGGATAATAAAAACCTCAGATAAGAAATGGGACTGGGGTGTGAATGACATCATGCTCGGAAGCAAGAATTTGGTGATTTCGAAAAAGATGTTAGTTGAGATTTTGACTCTGGGCCGGGCAGTCCAGCTGGGGTCTATGAGATGTGCATTTGTTGAGTCAGTTAGTTGAGATTTGACTCTGAGCCAGGCGAGTCCAGCTGGGGGTTGGCTGTGGGTGATGTAAGAACAGTCAGCATGGTAAAAATTGTGTCTCTCTCTCCTCACGTCGAAAAACTAAACTCAAGAAGTTAATAAACGTTTCGTACCTGAACTATGGAGAGTCGTCAGTGTTTCGGGATTTCTCTGCATCTGTATATTTTACATATAGTTATTTTGGATATGTTACACCAGTATTATATTATTTCTAGTAGAACATTATATAATCAAAACAGATATCATTGGTTGGTTGATTAGTTTTGTGGTATTTATGTCGAAGTCAGTTTTTTCAAATAATTATATACTTTTATCTATTATTCCTTTTGACGATAATGATATTTTGAAATTTTGGGAGGAGTAAGGAAGTCAATACACCAGAGTTGATTGGCCAAAGTTGTAGCTTCAATCAATTATTCTTACTATAAACAACTCGCACAGAGTACTAAGGTTTCAAGTATTCTTCCCTAATCCAAGTAATTTGCACAGTTACATGGTTTCAAGAAACTAATAATAATAATGATGATAATAATCTGTAAAAAATCGTATCTTTTTTTGAATACTTTTAAAATTTTTGAAAATCTTTGTATATGCATACATTTATGCATGCGTGTGTGTGTGTGTGTGTGTGTGTGTATATATATATATATATATATATATATATATATATATAAGCATATATATTTATATGTATATCTACTTAACATATTCAGATAATGTGTACACAATTATATGGTTTTAAATATTATAATTAAAAATTTGTTGGTGACCGTAGTTGAGGGCGACCAGAAGGCTTCCTTATTGATACATCAAGGTGTAGGGGAGGGTGCTACTCCTTTCCCTGGATTGCTCCACTTTACCCTTGATATGTACCTTATATTGCTGAGTGTTAAGCTAGGAGGTATCAAGCACCATTTTTAAAGTCTTTGGTATGATGCAACCTGGGATAGAACCCAGGTCTCCCAGATCATTGGCTAAGACTCTACCCACTAGACCAATAAGCCAGTGGATATTATAATTATTTGTATACAATTATATGGTTTTAAGTAATATTATTTGTACTCAATTATATGGTTTTAAGTATTATAATTCTTTGTACAAAATTATATGGTTTTAAGTAATATAATTATTTCTACACAATTATATGGTTTTAAGTATTTTAATTCTTTGTATAAAATTATATGGTTTTAAGTTTTATAATTATTTGTACGCAATTATATAGTTTTAAGTCTTATAATTATTTGTACACAATTATATTGCAACTATTCCTACTTGACAATAATCATTTGTTTGTATAGTTATTTAGTACATAATATCTAAATGTTGAATTGTTGAGGCATTATGAGTTATAACCAATATGATATTAACAAATTTCCTATAAAATAGATAATTATAATGTCCTAAGGATTAATCTACAAATTATAAAACATTTTCTCCTTTTGTTATAAACCCTACTTTATTTGAGATTATATTTTATTTACTTGGTTGGGTTATTTAATACCCAAGTCTGTCTCTTTTTCTCTTTTGCAAGCAATATCCTTTCACATATGATTTGAAGTAACATATCATGATTATTATTGGTAAACAATGATAGTTTCAAGTAACCATTCTTAATACAAATGATTTACACATGGTTATATGGTTTCAAGTATTTCTATCTAATACTAATAATTTTGAATAGATTTCTTTAACCCATAGATGTGACCCTAACAGGTACTACCACTCAGGGTAAAAATAGACCTGGGAGTAACAGCCATGAAGGGGTGACTCCACACTCACCAGAGTCACAGAATTAGAAGTCTTACCATCGGATGCAGTAGTGTCAAATCTAGGATACTCTTTATTGAAGGTTTCTAACCCCTCAACAAAAAATGCTGTCAGAGTATTTGAGGCTACTGCTAACAGAGTGTGTATTGATGTAACACAATTATTCATTTATAATGCACTTTTTCACTTATTTTTAAGCCTAAAATGTTAAATGATAGATTCTTAATACAAATAATTTGCACAAAGTTATATGGCTTCAAATAACTCTTTAATTAATAATAATAATAAATAGCAAACAATTGTAAATTTTCAGTTAACTATTTTTATATAATATAATTAATTTATAAGCTTTTATAAGGTTCTGAGTAATTATTCTCATATAATACAAATAATTTATATACAATAACATATATATATTAGTATCTAATTACAAACTATTTGCAAGTAGTTAAATGTATTTCACAACTTCATACTGAGTTAAATATCAAAGTTATAAGAGATAACGTTTTAATGTTATTCAAAGTCATTTTAAACATTATCTCAAAAAGATAGGGGATGTCCTTGTGGTGTAATGGTTAAAGCGATTGACGGCGGAATCATAGTAAGTGAGTTTGTACTCCAGTCGCACTATTATGTTCACTTTTGGGCAAATACCCTTGGGAAAGGTATGAACCCCCTTATCCTCCCAGCTATGGGTTAAATAGTACCACTACTGTTCTTCTAGGAGAATGTTTTTGGCATTAAATAACCTACTAAGGTTGATATGCCATTAAACAAAGAAACCAAACTAAAAAAAAACTAAACTAAACCAAATCAAACAGATAAATTTGAACCATAAATGAGAGCCGAACATACTACCATTACAGGTCAGTGTGAACCTGGGAGTAATAGCAATGAAAGAATGACTGCACCCTACTATTTACCCATAGGTGGAGGGAGAATTGTTGGATGTATAGATTTGCCAAGGGTATTTGTGCTACATGAAATGCACAGCTTCATACAGGTTTGAACTCAATTCACCATGACAATTTCCAATAACAATAACCATTATGCCACAGACACCTCCCAAGAGTATTACTGCAATGTTAAATGCAAACAGCTTCGTCTAAGATTTGAACTCAGTTTGCTGTGTCCATTCCCTATGGCAGTAACCATTACGCCACACGCACCTCCATTGTAAACTCTTTATACAATTCTATTTTTAGTTTGAGTTTTTTTTTTACACACAGACCTCAGGTTGTTTACAGTACCTTCAGTTCCTAAGTGGTCACTCATCTCAGAACGAAACAGACTAATTACTGCTTAACATTACACACTATATTTATTCACTAAGCAATGTCTAACAAAGCCATGACAGTGTGACATTGAACTCATTACACAAATATAACTGGTTTACAAGATAAGGTTGCACCTGTATATATTTACCTAACCCCTCCACTACAAGTAGGATGAGACACAGGTTTAATTTTTCAGTGGAGTACAGCTGGTTTGAATTCAGTTTCTCTTTTCCTAGACTGATTTGGTTTCTTTGTTTAACAGTATATCAACCTTTAGGAGCTATTTAATGCAAAAGTCATCCTGTTCAGGAACAGCTGTGATACTATTTAACCGATAGCTTGGGGAGGGGGACAAGGCGATTCATACTTTTCCAAAGAGTATTAGTCTGAAAGTGAATGCAAGAGTGTGACTGGAGATCAAACTCGGTTACTTTGAGGCTGCTATAATGCTATGGAGACTCCCTTTTCTCCTAGACTGGTTGGCTTACCAAGGCTAAAGAGCTCAGTCTGCTCTATTATTTACCCTTAGCTGGGAGGGGGACAAGAGACTGATTCATGTCTTTCCTAAAGGCATTAGCACAATGTGAAATACAAACAGCCTCATGCCTCCACAAGTTTTTTGTAATACTTGACAAATTCTTTTGGAGATATTTAAAAAAATTTCCAGATTATAGGCAACACCCTTCTTCTCTG
Source organism: Sepioteuthis lessoniana (assembly GCA_963585895.1). NCBI lineage: Eukaryota > Metazoa > Mollusca > Cephalopoda > Myopsida > Loliginidae > Sepioteuthis > Sepioteuthis lessoniana. Next base: position 458,090 of record CAUZXS010005742.1, on the reverse strand, counting down.
ATTCCAAGTTTTTTATGGAAAGAAATAAAAATGGGAGTCAAAATGGAAGAGTTTCACCTTTTGGAGTCACTAATTGCTTTCTGATGTATCTACACAAATCAGAAAGAGGATTTAAATCTGCTCAAACATAATTTACACAATGGTAATTGCTTATTTACCATGAACCAACCAGATCGTTTACACTTTTCCCCACCGCCACCACCAGCCCCATTATCAAGGGATAGTACCTACCCATCTAGCCACCTACCTTTTCTGCCAACATCTTTAAGCTTGGCCAACACCTTCCCCCAGGTAGCAGCTCCAGCAACAGTTTAAGTCAACAGTGAATTTGCAGACTGTGACCATGTACACTTATTTGTAGAGAGGAAAGCAAATTCTGCTGATTCAAAGACCACCAACTCCATACCAAGCAATCTGATATTATGATCCATTACGATTGGTGGTTGATGAGGTGGAAGGAGCATAACAGATGCATTCTGGGTAAACAGGTGGAAAGGTTGGATCAGGTTGTGTGGACTTCAACAATTAAAGCTAGGGGTGATTACAGAATCAATTATTATCATTAGCACTGTGACCAAAAAGAAAAAAAAACTGAACAATGACCAAGAGTGGTGGTGTGTAAGAGAAATAAAAAGGTACTATGGGAGGTTGGTAAAGAGAGGAATAAACTAATATAGAGTGAGGGGAAATGGTAGCAGTAGGAGGCAAGAGAGAAGAGAAAGAAAAAAACGAAGTATAAATAGAGAGAAAAATGTAGAACAAAAGTTACTCAAGGGGAGAGAGAGAAAGAGAAGGAAATATAAATGATGAAAGCTTGGGGAAAAGAAGAGAAAAATGAAAAAGAGTAAAGAAAGAATTAAAGAGACAGAGAAATAATGATAAAAAATAAGAAAGAGTGAAAAAGGTGATAGTGTAGAAAGAAAAGGAGAAAGAAAGGATGAAAAAGGTGATAGTGTAGAAAAGAAAGGAAAAAGAAAGGATGAAAAAGGTGATAGTGTAGAAAAGAAAGGAAAAAGAAAGGATGAAAAAGGTAAGAGTGTAGAAAAGAAAGGAAAAAGAAAGGATGAAAAAGGTAAGAGTGTAGAAAAGAAAGGAAAAAGAAAGGATGAAAAAGGTAAGAGTGTAGAAAAGAAAGGAAAAAGAAAGGATGAAAAAGGTAAGAGTGTAGAAAAGAAAAGGAGAAAGAGAGAGGATAGAAAGAAATAGGTACAGTGAAAAAAAGATTGAAGTCAAGAAGAATAAACTCAAGAAAATAGAGAAAAAGAAGAAAAGATAAAGAAATACGAGAGATGTAGAGAAGGAAAAGAAAAGGCCTAAAAGGGGTTGAAAGAAAGAGGAAAGGAAAAGGGTGAAATAGAAGTAAATATCAAGAATGAGATAAGAAAGAGAAAAAAAGGTGAAAGAGTGAGACGGAAGAAGAAGAAAAAATATAAAAGAGTAATAGATGAATAAAAGATGAGAGAGAGGGAAAAAAAAAAAGAGAGTGGGAAAAAAAGAAGAGTGAAAAAGGAAGAAATTGAGAGAAAAGAAAAAGAAAAAAATTGTGGAAGAAAAGATTAAAAAGGGAAGAGGAAAAGATTAAAGAGAGTGGGGAAAGAGGAAAAAGAATGAAAAAGGAAGAAATAGAGGGAACAGAGAAAATAAAAACAGAAATACAAGACTAAAGAGAGAGAAGAAAGAAGAGGAGTTAAAAGGGAAGGAAAAGAGAAGAGACAAAAAACCAAAAAGAAAAGATTAAGAAAGGAGAGAGTGCACTTAAGAAAGAAGAAGGAGGTGAGCGAAACTGAAGAAGGAAGGAGGAAGAGTGTGCACTAAAGAAGGAAGGACTTGAAGGAAGGAGGAGGAGGAGAGTGAACCAAAAAAAAAAGATGGAATTGAAAGATCCATTTACATACATCGATAAAAAAAATCTGAGTTACTTGGGTAAATATGTGACTAGCAGACAAATCCCAATGGTTCTCAAGCACTTTCCTGCTCAAAGAAATAACAAAATCTATCAAAAGGAAACTAGACTTCCTTTTACAACAGACCTTAATTTATTTATATCAAAGATTATTCCTCTCTGAAACCTCCTGTGATTGCCCTCCTCAAAGGACACTATATTTTTACCATCAACTCTCTAACTCTCTCTCTCTCTCTCTCTCTCTCTCTCTCTCTCTCTCTCTCTCTCTCTCTCTTTTGTCTTTCACTTCATGACATATTTTAACATTACTAGGGTATTGAAAATGCAGAAGGGTAGAAAGTCTCAAAAAGAAAGGTTGTTGCTTGTACTCTTTCATTATCATCACCATCATCATCAAGGCACACTGACAGCACAGTTTCCCTTAACTCTCTCTCACCATCCATCTTTTATAGTCATTGTTTTTGGCAAGTCTTCTAGATGGCATTCAGTATCTGCACATAGCTGATGAATATAAATTTATTGCTGATCATCCAACACTGGTGTGTCCATGTGAGGTAGTCCATAGGAGAACATTGTTAATGATTTTGCCAAATTTGCCTTTATGGCTTTTTACCCAGCCTTGGAATCCCCAGTCTCAGAACAACCTGATCTTGTCTGATAGTCAACCGGAGCAATATTTCTTCAACCACCAGGTTACTGTATGGCGATCAACTGTGCATTCACTTTTTGCACAACAAATGTTTTCGGTTGCTTCACAGTTCAAACTCATAAAGCAGAAGTTCTCAAATTACTCTATATTGCATGGTCATCTGTGCAGCCCTCCAGTCACACAAGATATGAAGCAATGTATAATGTGTGAGTACACCAACTACCAACCACAGTGGGGACCTTCCATGGCTTGAACAGCTTCAGTCACATGATATATGTGGCACAAATTAGTACATACCAAAACATTACAAAACTTTTGACTCACTCTAAGAATAATGATGATAATAATAATGATATTATGTCAAAGCAAAAACTGATAATATGCTGATATTGATTTTATCTATGAGCTTTGATTATTTCATACCAGTTTCTTCCTTTTTTTTGTTGTTGTCTAAATTATGATGTTTAAACAACTGAACCCTCTGGCCTTTTCTCTCTTTGAATTTCTGAGTGTGGTATTGTTACTATTATACATTGATTTTTTTTGTTCAAACCAGTTTCCTTATCTTAACCACAATGTTTCAGCTGGTGTACTTTGAGGGTTTTTTCAGATATATAGGATACTGATAACTCACCAAGAATGTCAAATCATCATCTGTGTGTGTATGTGTGTGTGTGTGTATGTGATATCAAATAAGAAGCCTTTATCAAAAAAGGTAGAAGCAGATGATATGCTGCAGAAACTATCACTAGTGCAGATTATACAGATGATCTAGTGCTTCTTGCAAATACACCTGTACAAGCTGAATGTCTACAGCATAGCCTGTAACAGATAGCAAGAGGCATTGGCCACTATGTAAATGCAGATAAAACAGACTTTCTGTGTTCTAAATAAGATAGTACCATCTCCACATTAAATACTAAGTTTCTGAAATTGTTGGTTTGGTTTGGTTTGGTTTGGTATGGTTGTCTTTTATGGCATATCAACCCTTGTGGGTTATTTAATGCTAAATCCTGTTTATACACATATTATTTGGAAGTAAATAGCTTGAAAGTAATGTTTTTAAATAAGCCAGAGTTCATTTGTTTGCACAAAGTTCAATGGTTTCAAGTATTGTTATCCAACACTAGTAATTCTATTCAAAAGTAATCATTTGTTTGCACACAGTGAAATGTTTTCAAGTATGGCTATTTATTGTTTGCACACAGTTAAATGGATTCAAGTATTGCTATTTAACACTAATAATTCTATTTGACTGATACATGGAACCCTAACAGTGACTACCACTTTAAGTCAGAGCTGAACTAGGAGTAATGGCAATGAAGAGGTACACCACATTCCCCAAAGTTTCAAGATTAAAGCCTTGCCATTAGATGGTTTAATGTCATATTCAGGACATTTGTTTTTCAGTGGGGGTCTGCAGGGAATAGTGTCAGCATATTCCAATCTCTTCTAACGGATAGAGCACTCTGGTATCTGATTACACAAAATGTAAACAAGCGAAAGCCATTACATATGTGTTATAATTCTTGAGCTGACGTATGTCACTTGAGGCTAAGCAATAAGATACTAAGTCTAACGTAAAGTTGGGTGGGTTTTAATCCCACCTTGAAGCATCCTGCGTGTCTAGCCACAAGACTGTTATTCTAAAATATTTGATCGACACAATAATAAAAAAAAAGAAAAAAGTGTCTTTAGCAAACATTCTTAAAAAAATTAAAATGTAAAGGTGTAATATTTTTAATAATATGAGAAATTATTTGAAATAATGTGAAAAAATAAACTGTGTTTGATAGGAGAAAACTTGCTTTAAAAAATTATATGATCATCTTGAATTTTAGATGGTGATGTGGATATCTTTGATAAGTCAATATGTATTCTTTGCTACCAGAAATGAGAGATATTTTCTAAATATTTTCCACTGAAATGGAAAAATATATGTGCTATATACTGAGTATCTCAAAATTGATGCAACCCATTAATATGATAATGATTTATTACTGAGACAAGTGCAATGGCAGTTATTTGGAACATGTTCTGTAAAAAATGCATTGAATCAATGTTTTTTTAAATTGCTATTATATCTGCTTCCAGGACATGCAATCTTTTTTTAGTTTCTTGTCTCAGTAATAAGTCATTATCATATTAATGAGTTGAGTTGCATCTATTTTGAGACAGTTTTCAATGATTTCGTCTCCAAATAAGCAGTGACATAAAATATTTTTTCCTCTCTTGTCTGAACCATTGTGACTTAGGATTAATAGTTGTTATAGAATACTATTTTCAAATCTGAAACAAAAATAACACATTATTATTATTATTAGAGTTATTTGCAGTCATATGGATAGAGTTCGCCAATACCCCAGGAGACCTGGGTTCAATCCCAGGTTGAGTCATACTAAAGACTCAAAAAATGGTACTTGATGCCTCTTTGCTTAACACTCAGCATTATAAGGTACAGATCAAGGGTAAAGTGGGTCAATCCTGGGAAAGGAGTAGCACCCTCCCCTACACCTTTGTGTAGTAGCTATTGAAAAGGGAGCCTTCGGGTCACCCTTGATTACTTTATCCGACCATAATTCACAGTAATCTGTAAAACCAATAACAATCTTATGTGCCTTATCTGGCAAACTTTGTACTGATTTATATTTTTAACTGCTACCTTGAATTTTGAAATATAAAAAGTCCAAGAAAATCTTGCTGAAAGGATATATTCCAGGGCATGCAAAAAATTTGACTTTGAAAGCATTTCTGTTTAACCTGAGAAGAATTTAAATCAAAGTAGAATGTTAATGGTATTGACAAATTTAGCCATGTGTGCAGCTTCCTTTATTTTTCTTATTTCAAGATATGATTTGGTATTGATTATACAAACAGTAATTATGGAATTTAAACCAAGAAAATAAACAAAGTAAAAAAAAAGATTTTATGGTGTTTCTACTTGGTTCTTTTTACTATTTTGAAAGTAGAATTCATGAAGACTAAAAAGCAGAGTAAATGCAGATTGTTAGTAGATATTTATAAAGAACTGAATCTAGCTCAATGGCTGTTAGTCTAGAAATAATTAAGTTAAGAGTTCAAATCACAGAAATTCAAAAAAAATATCTTGAAATGAAAATCATAGCAATAAGAATAATTCACCTTAAGACAGCAAAAAGCAAACCCTATTTTAATATATATATTTCAATTTTATTTATCTTTGAGCACTCTGGCATAGGAATAAATGGTTGCAAAGCTCTTCTAATGGATAGAGCACTCTGGTATCTGATTACACAAAATGTAAACAAGCGAAAGCCATAATAACATATGTGTTATAATTCTTGAGCTGATGTATGTCACCTAAGGCTGAGCTGTAAGATACTAAGTCTAACGTAAAGCATCCTGCGTGTCTAGTCACACTGAAGAGTTGTGATACAATGAAACAGTCTGTCTGTGAATGACTATATATATATATATATATATATATATATGTGTGTGGATGACAAGTGGCCATACAACTGGAGTTTTGTGGGGTGCTACTTCAAAGATTTGTTCAAAACAGCCATCTCACAAACCATAAAACTAAGACAAACAACACATGCTGAGCATTGCTAGTGAAATAAGGAGAGACTCATAAGCTACATTTTATTATGGACTCCTACACATGGACACACCAATGCTAGCTAACCAGCAAAGACTTATATACATCAGCTCTGTATGGAGGTACCTGTGATGTAACGATTATCAACATAGGAAATGGACATGACAACATGATTTCAAATCCTAGACAAAGCTGACTGCATTTCACATAGCACTAATGCTCTTGGGAAATGGATGTATCTAACTATTCTCTCTCCAGCTATGGGTCAGACTGAGCTCTTTAACCTTGATATGGCAACCAGTCTAGGAAAAGGAAAACTCTGAATTAAAAAATGTTAAACTCTGCTTAAAAATTTACCTTGTGTCACATCCTGCTCATGTGGAGGGGTTGGGAAGTACATACATCAGCTCTGTGCAGACACTGGATGCAGTCTAGAGGACCTGCCTGGAGCAATGAATGATAAGGGACATTTGGAGAGAGAGAGTGAGAGAGTAAAAGGGACACCATGTCAGCAGCACAATTTGATAATGGTGATCCATAACTAACAAAATTATTGATGTCTTTACTAGATGAGCAACAGCATCTGCCCTATTTTTTGGTATATTTCAAAATGTTTGTGAATGTGAAAAAATTATTTTAATCCATTTCTTGTTTGATCTGAAGAAGTCCTGTTAATTTTTGGGATCATTGATCTATATCAATGCTTTTTAACAGGATGGAAATAAATTTATTATCTTAATCTGATTGTTGTTTTTTTAAGGAGTAAAACACATATATATATATATATATATATATATATATATATATATATATATATATATATATATATATATATATATATAGGGGGGGGCTTCATGGAAAATTAGTTAAAATAAGAAATAGAAAATTGCATAAAGAAAAAAATTAAAACAATGAGAAAATAAAAGAAAAGAAAATTGAAAGAAAAGAAAGAGAATATAAATGTAAAAAAAAAAAGAGAGAATGATAGAAAATTTTTTAAGAAAAGGAAAAGAGAATAAAGAGAAAGGAGCAAAAAGAAAAAGAGGAGGATAAGAAAGATTAGAACTTTAAAGAGAGAGAAAAAGAAAGCTTAAATGAAAAAAGGGAGGATTAAAAAAAGTGAGGAGAAAAGATAAAAGAAAAAATAAGAAGAAAAATTTAAAGATGAAAGAGCAGATGAAGAGTAGAAATAAAGAAGAATAGGAGGAAGGAAAACAGAGTCAAAGGAAGCAGGGGAGATGGGAAAAAGATGTAGAAGGAGGGGGAAAATGGAGGGAAAGTAAGAGGTATACCTTAGCAAAAAGAAAATAGGGAAGAGAAAAAGAAAAAAGAAGGTAAAAGAAAGAGAAGAGAAGGGAAGAAATTGGAGTTGAGGAAATGGCAGAAAGAATTACAAAAATAGTAAAGAATGAGGAGGGTTGATGGGACAAGAGAGAAACGCTAAAAACTATGAAAAAAGAGGAAATGGGAAGAAAAGGTAGAAAATGGGCATAGGAGAAAAAGGAAATGAAAAGAAGGAAAAAAAATAAGAGGGGAAAAGAGGAAATGAAAGATGTAATTGGTGGAAAGAGGAGAAGAAAGAAGAGGTGGGTATTAGAAAGATGGTAGAAAGTGAGAAGATGACTGGTTGAGAAAAAGAAAGAAAGAAAGCAAAAAAAAAAAAATTAATAACTAAAATAAAAATGGAAAGAAAACGTAGCAAAATGACAATTTTTTTAAATGACAAAAAATAAATACTAAAGATCAGAGATAAAAAAAAAAATCATTAAAATAAGGAACATGCTTAATCAAACACTGGACATTTTTATTTTACTTGTGAAATGGCTTACCACATTCAAATAAGTAGAAAACTTGATATCTTATATATAAAAAGAAAACAACACAATCAGTAAAACTATGGACTCTACATACATAGGAAGTTTATTCAACAATAATTCTAGGTAATATCTAAGCAAGTGGAGCAATTTTAGCTGAAAATCAAAGGGAAAATATTTGATAAGAGAATAAAGGAAATGATATTGTATTAATCAAAAAGTTTGTTCAATTGTTTTTTAATTAAGTGGCATGAGGAGTATTTAGTTTCAACTATCATAATTAGTTGTGTATAACACACTTTTAGCTATAACATGTCCTGCTAAATTTGGGGAATGAAATTCTGAAAAAAAAAAGAAAAAGGATCTTGTATATAATGAATGCACACTGACTTTTTAAAATTTGGAGCAGCTAAAGTTAACATTAGTTCAGCTTTTTATTCATTTTGGATTAACTAAAACTAAATATTTATGCAGTATTCAGAGTAAACACATAGACATGTTCATACAAAAATTCAACAAACTTGTGGTAAAAATAAGCACACACAAGGTGAAACAAAAATTATAAACAAACACACATTCCAAGGGCTATTTCTCTGTAGCAACATAAAACAGAAGTGTTTGTTACACATAAGTTAGTTTGGATCAAAAATACAAGATTCATTCGGTCATACTGTCCTGAATATGGCGATGCACATGACCAGATAAAAGGTTAATATTTACTTCTTGTGTCTAATATGCACCCCTAACTTTTAGGTGTAAAAATGTAGGGAAGAAGTATGTGTTACTCATGAATAATTACTGTAAATCAAAAAAGGTTAGTTTTGATTGCATTGTAATAACTGTTGTATCAAAGTACAAAAAAAAAAAAAAAGAAAAATGGCAGATTTTTCTTTATTGATTCCAAACCTGAAGATAGAAGATAGTAAGCAATATTTTTAGCATGTTATACGTTTTATTTCAAGAAAGGTAAAAATGTGGCTCAAGCATAAAAAAATAAGCACTTTCCATAAATGGTACTATGGCAGTCCTTAACTCACAAGTGTCAACAAATCTAAAAATAGAAAAAGACCAATGGATGTCATGGTTTCCAGAAATTACTTTTCCCTATTTTACCACCTAAAGTTAGTGAGTATATACAAAGAACTAGACAGTAGTAGCCCAACAGTCTCAGAAGATGGATGAACCAAAAATCAGTCACAAATTCCATAACAGTAACTAAGTCTTATCCTCTAAGGAGTTTCAGGACTGACATGCAAGTAAGCATTTAAAAGGAATACTAAGACATCTATGTACACAATAAATATAGAAAAATGAATACACTGACATTATAAATTATTTGACACGCTCCCCGCAAAAAAATACAGAGAAAAATTGAATCATTTTTACATTACTGCCACAAATTTTAATGAAACTTCAATGGCTTATACACTTATAGTAAGTACACTGATTGACCATAGTCAAGGGCAACCCAAAGTCTCCCTTTTCAATAGCTTCAACACCAAGGTGCAGGAGAGGGCACTACTTCTTTCTCTGGATTGTTCCACTTACCCTTGATCAGTCCCATAATACTGAGTATTAAGCAATGAAGTATCAAGTACCATTTTAAGTCTTTGGTATGACTTGACCTGGGATTAAACCATAGTCTCCTGAACCATTGGTGAACATTTTCACCATTATACAAATGGGCTGGTTAAGGAAGTGATTATTTTCCTTGGTTTTTGTTGTAAAAGTTCCCTACAAATAGTCATAATTTTCTAGAAAATAATTTGTCAGAAATAGCAAAAGATAAAAAATTTTCTTTTCCTTGATTTATACCCTAAATTGAGATTAACCCTTTGCTCATGACTTTTTGCTACAACTAAGGTAACTTTAACAACAATTTTACCAAAAAATAATACCTAAAAAGATCTGTTTCAACTCAACCTCCTATTATTTGTTTTGTTTGTTTTATTTGTAATTCATTTCAACATTAACATTTTTATCACAGTACTCAGAAAACTCAGTTACAATATTAAGTGACATTTTGTTACAAACTTATAATGCTAAATTTGTTAGAATGTTCACACTATCCTCATAAAATAATTCAATGTGTCAAAAGTAGTTTGGAAAATTTTGTGCTGGAGATTTCTTGAAGAAATCATGCTCTATAGTTGGATCAAACTTTGGAAATTGTTTACAAATAAATCAAGACATCACTTTATATCAAAGACAGTTATCCCATGCAAAATAACAAAATCAACTGCTGAAAATCATTTGCCCCAGCTTAAATAGACTTGAAAGAATTACCTCGTAACTTGGTTTGGTCATGTGGATGCTACTCATATCATGTCTTAGCCAGGGATAGCCTGGTGGAGCTCATCTCTCTTCAGATTTGGTTTAATTCAGAGTTTTCCTTTTCCTAGACTAGTTGCCATACTATGGTTAAAGAGCCCATGTTTTGTTTTATATAATAAGATTAACCTTCATGGGTTTTTTAATGCCAAATATATCCTTGTAGATGAACAGCAGTGATACTATTTAACCCAGAAGTAGGGGGATAAGGATGGTTGGTTGAGTTTTATGGTATATCAACCTTGGCAGGTTATTTAACGCCAAATCCATTTTTATGTGAATAATCAGTTCTATTTCAAACAATTCCATTTAGTCAAGCAGTTCTAATTCAGTTAAGTATAAGTACAGATTTTGGTTGCACACAGTTAAATGGCAAAACAGTTCTATGTTGAACAATTCAGTTTAGAGTAAATACAGTTCCAATGTCAAAAAAACAGTTCTATTTCAAATAGTACAGTTTAGCATAAGCACACAGTTTAAATGGAAGAACGGTTTAATAGTCAAAAACATTTCTATTTCAAGCTATTTAGTTTAGACAAACAATTCAGTTTAGCATAAGTATGCTGTTAGTTCTATTTAACCCATAGATAGGACTCTTATCAGGAGCTACCACTCCGGGCCAGAGTGGATCTGGGAGCAATGGCAATAAAGGGGTACTCAGCATTCCACAAAGCTCCAGGATTACTGGAACCTCACCATCAGATTGTTTAGTGTCATATCCAGGACACCCTTTGGGGGAATCTTACCCTTCTGCAGAGGTGCAGTTGGTGTATTCTTTAGCCCCAACCGACTGGGCAAGGGGATAAGGAATTTTGTTTTGGTTTCAGTTTCTTTGGCTAATTGCATATCAACCTTCATGGGTTATTTAATACCAATGCCATTCTTGTAAAAGAACAGCAGTGATACTATTTAACACAGAGCTGGAGGGATAAGGGAAATCATACCTTTCCCATTGATTTTTGAACCTGAAATCATAAAAATTGGTCAGTCATCTCATAAGATGTATAGCAATAACATACTGAATTTTCAAGAGTCTGCAACAATTCTAAATGCTGGTACCAAAAAAAAAAAGTCTGGAAACCTATTGAATGCACCACGTATTATAAATGGTGTGACTCTTTCTGTATTTTTCTTCTCTTAGGCTAAAACAAACTAATACAAAAATGAACAAGTAAATACTGCTTTGATTCAAATATCCATCCCAAAGGTAAGCAAGTAAATCAAACCTATCACCAAAATAGAGGGAAGGAAAACAATATGAATCTGGTAGGGTGAATTATAGAGAGAATAGCCTTTTTTACCATAGCAACAGCCTAGGTTAGTAAGGTAGTTATGGGTGAATGCTTTATTCAAGTATAAAATTATCCACTCTCTTTTTCATCAACTACAATGATATACAAGTGACAAGATATTTTCTTACTCTAGTGACAATTAGAAAGAGTCCAGGAAAAAGTGGATTCATGCCTTTCATGTCATTGAAAGAAAGGGATAAAAACAACTTCTGTTGACATTCAAATTTGATTCACCTTTTCCATTGTCTATATTGGTAACAATTACACTATTCTACCTCATCCACTTACATATATGTGTATTTCAGGAATATCCAGATATGAAGTCATATATATAATCACATATAGCAATGCTGAAAAAAAGTAAAAAAACTGAGGATGCAGGCAAAGACATTAATATTCACCGTTGAAGAAGACCTTTGCTGAATGACATTTTGACTTGTCCCTGCAAGTCATCCTGCCTGTCAGCTATTCACTCCCCACTACACTAACACGAACACATAAAGAACTAATCAGCTGGTCATCTAAAACTTGCTCCTCCAACAACGGAGCTCAATTCTTCTCAATGGATGGATTGAAGAAAGCCAATTATTTGTATCAAGCTGCAAAGACAGCTCCTTAAATCCAATATGAGAGAGAAAGAGAGAGAGAGAGGTTCATGAAAATATAAAGAGAGTAAAAGAGGAGAAGGTCAGAGAGTTGAGAGTGTTTCAGAGAGAGAGAGAGAAAGAGAGAGAGAGAGAGACTCATGAAAATACAAAGAGGGAGAATGTCAAAGAGTTAAGAGAGTGACACAGAAATGAAAGGTATAGAATAGAGGCAGATGAGAGAGAGAGAGGCTCATGAAAATACACATATAGTACAAAAGAGGATATCAAAGAGTAAAGAGAGTGTTACAGAAATGAAAGGTATCTAATATAGAAATGTGTGAGAGAGAGAGGCTCATGAAAATATAAAGAGAGTAAAAGAGGAGAAGGTCAGAGAGTTAAGAGTGTTTCAGAGAGAGAGAGAGAAAGAGAGAGAGAGATAGGAGCTCATGAAAATACAAAGAGAGTAAAAAAGAAGAAGAAGGTCAGAGAGTTAAGAGTGTTTCACTGGAGAGAGAGAGAGAAAGAGAGAGGAGCTCATGAAAATACACATTCAGTATAAAAGAAGATAAAAGAGAGAAGAGAATGATACAGAAGTGAAAGGTCCTATACCTTTCACTTCTGAGGAAGATGAGAGAGAGAGAGAGTCTTATGTTCTACAGGTGCAAAAGAAAATTTAGTAACTTTTTTTTTTACCATGTTTAATATTGCAAATATATTATTATATTTACCCCTCCGCTCAGGCAGGATATGACAACACCCAAACATGCAGTAGGCTACAGTGACATTCCATTTAGAGTTTACAGTCAGTGCATCAGTTGTTAGATATAGCATTAATATAATACTTCTTTTGTATTACATTTTTATTGTTTTATATTACTCTCTGTGTTAACTTGTTAAATATGTTTGCCAAATATGAGTTTAAGTTGGAAATGTTTGTGGCAGTCTGCTTAAATTATGGTAAAGTGGTGCATATCGATTGTTAGGATTACTGTTCCATTGGTTGACCACTGTGTGGTAAACGTTTGGATGTCAGCCCTGTCATTTAAATCAACCTCTAGTTTTGTAGAGATTTTTTTCAGGCTTAAAAAGTCGACTTGTACAGTGCAATTTAAGGTAATCTATTATAAATTTCCATTATGTAAATGTGTATAGCCAAACCTTTTATCATCCATTATAAATTTGCATTCAATGAACGTGTGTCAAACTGTCTAACATCTATTGTAAATTTGCATTCTATAAATGTGTGCATCCAAACCTTATAATATCTATAATAATTTGCATTCTATAAATGTGTATCTGAAGCTTTTATCATCTATAATAAATTTGTATTATGTAAATATGTGTGTCCCAATCTTCTATCGTTTATTATAATTTCTATTATGTAAATGTCTGTATCCAAACCTTCTATCATATTTACCAACCCCTCCGCTTGGGCAGGATATGACACAAGGTCAATTTTTAAGCGGAGTTTAACAGGTTTGAATTCAGAGTTTTCCTTCTCCTAGACTAGTTGCCTAAGAACCTAGTCTGCCCTACTATTTACCCATAGCTGGAGGGAGAATAATTGGATTCATATCTTTTCCAAGGGTATTAGTGCTATGTGAAATGCTATCAGTCTCGTCCAGGATTTGAACTCATGTCGCCATGTCCATTTCCTACAACGATAACCATTACACCATGGGCACCTCCAAAATACCACGGGCACCTCCAAAAATTGAATTTTCCCTTTTGTTATCCATCATAGATGTACATTATGTAAGTCTGCATGTGTCTCCACCTTTAATCATCTAGAATAGAATATTGTACATTTTAAATTCATTGTGATGATTCAATAGTATTTATTTATACTATTGTATATAAGTTATATTATATATATAATTGTATATATGATTGTTTATATCATATATATTATATATATATTACATATACTATTAACCAGCCCATTTCGTGGGTAGAGTGTTTGCTAATGGCATGGGAGACTGGACTTCAGTCTCAGGTCAAGTTGTACTAAAAACTCAAAAAATGGTACTTAAAGCCACCTTGCTTAACACTCAGTATTATAAGGTACAGATCAAGGGTAAAGTGGGGCAATCCAGGGAAAGGAGTAGCACCTTCATGTACACCTTGGTGTAGTAGGTAATTAAAAGGGAGCCTTCTGGTCACTCTTGACTATGATTGCCAACTTTACTATATATACTATTTATCTATAATACTATTTATTCAATACTATTCATTAACTTTTCAACATATATCTTTATTTATTGTTACTAACAAACAATATTTATCAGAGTAATTGGGATATGTAATTTGAATAAAGATCTTTAAATGCAGGTTTTAATAAATAATTTAATTGTGTTATTCATTTTTGACTTTTTCAAATTTTTGTATATAATTGTAATTGTTTGTGAATATCTTCTATAATAAAGTCATCCTGATATAAGCATAAAAAGAAATAATTGTAAAATCCTAACTCTACCGTCTCATCTGTTCATTTAGTGATAATTTAGCAACACAACAAAAATCTCACTGAGTTTATATTTATTGAAATATCATTTGAACAAAAGGGAAAATTCAATTTTTGGAATTCACTGTATATATATTCTGCCATTGATTCAATTTTGTTTTTATCGAAAAATATTAACTAATGTTAATTAATTAAAATTATAACATTCTTTTTTATGGTTAGTCATTTCTGTTTCTTTGTTTAACAGCATATCAATCTTTATAGGTAATTTAATGCCAACACTATCCTTGAAGAAGAACAATAGCAGTACTTCTTAACTCATAGCATAGGGGATAAGGGGGTTCATGTCTTTCACAAGGGTATTAGCTTAAAAAGTGAATGTGATAGCACAACTGGAGTTCAGACTTGCTCACTATGATGTCACAATTCAGCCACTAAACCATGGTTAGTTAGTTGGTTCTGTTTTATGGCATATCAACTCTTATAGGTTTTTTAATGCCAAATCTTGTTTATATATATATATATATATATATATATATATATGATTTGTAAATGAATACTTTGTCGGTAACATTATTTTTAAATGAGCCAAAGCTCATTTGTTTGCACATAGTTAAATGGTTTCAAGTCTAACACAAATAATTCAATTTAACATCAGTCATTTGTTTGCACATATTTAAATATGTTTCAGGTAGAGAAAATGATTAAATATTTCTAGATGGGACCCTAAC
Source organism: Sepioteuthis lessoniana (assembly GCA_963585895.1). Classification (NCBI taxonomy): domain Eukaryota; kingdom Metazoa; phylum Mollusca; class Cephalopoda; order Myopsida; family Loliginidae; genus Sepioteuthis; species Sepioteuthis lessoniana. The sequence continues at coordinate 442,739 of CAUZXS010005742.1, read as the reverse complement.
AAGTACTACCACTCTAGGTCAGAGTGAACCAATGAGTAATATCAATGAAAAGGTACTACACTTTCCTCAAAGCTCCAGGATTGGAGCCTCAGCATCAGATGTTGTTTTGTATCATATCCAGGACACTTGTTGAGGGTATCTTACTTCTCTGCAAAGATGCAGTCGGAATATTCTACAACTCCAGTTGACTGGACTTACTAAGCCATGATGACTTTTATTAAGATCAGGTCTATGTAACCATGCCCAGATTCAAGAAGACTTAGTATTATGACAAAAGGAAATACAGAAAATCTATATTTTACAGGGAATATTGTGTATGCATAAATCTCACACAGGTAAGAGAACTTCTCTGAGAACTTAATTTTCTCTCTGGAAGACAGATATTCAGCTAGTATACTTGTGCGAGTCAAAGGTTTTGCTGTATGTCGGTATGTACTAATTTGTGGTGCATATATTATATGACTGAAGCAGTTTAAGCTGTGGTTGGTCATATCATGTTAGTCGGTGTGTTGACACTAACATTGCTTCACTCCAAGTGTGATTTGAAAGCAGCACAGATCAATATGCAATATAGTCTAATTAATTTTGTGGAGGTGCCCGTGGTGTAATGGTTATCGTCGTAGGAAATGTGCACGGCGACACGAGTTCAAATCCTGGACGAGACTGATTGCATTTCACATAGCACTAACACCCTTGGGAAAGGTATGAATCCAATTATTCTCCCTCCAGCTATGGGCAAATAGTAGGGCAGACTAGGTTCTTCAGCCTTGGTTAGGCAACTAGTCTTGGAGAAGGAAAGCTCTGAATTCAAACCTGTTAAACTCTGCTTAAAAATTGATCTTGTGTCATATCCTGTTTGTGCGGAGGGGTTGGGTAAATATGAATATAGTCTAATTAAGGAACTTATTCTTTATGTGTTTGAACTGGGAAATAACATTGCAGAAGCAACTAAAAACATTTGTCGTGCAAAAGATGAAGGTGCAGTTGATAAAAAGTCCAGTAACCAGAAAGTTTTAGAAATTTCACTTAAATTGCAAGAGCTTCGATGATCAGCTAAGTCCAGGTGGGCCTAAAACCATGGATTCAAAGGCTGTGCTCAAATTCTTGGAAGCAAATCTGGCGAGTAACATTTAGAGAGTATCAGGCAAGCTTGGTATCTCACAGTCCAGTTTCGTTCATCATCTCCATGACCTCAACAAAAGCATCCAGAACTGCTGAATTGTGCTTCACATTAACAAAATATTGTAAAAATTTTTGACTCAGTCTAGTAGATAAAAATGAAAACTTCAAGTGAAATAAAAAGCATGAAAAATTTATTTTATTTTATCTAGTTATATAATTATCATTATTCACAATCCTTAAGAGTTTTACTTTAAACATCCTGTCACCTTTTCTTGATTCTCTCTCTCTCTCTCTCTCATTTCAAAGGGAAAAGTATTTCTCTTATTTTTACCTCTGTGTTTGTAATCTTATATACTAAGTAGCCTGCAAAACTTGAAGCAAACAAAGTCACTTGTCATTGAATAATGGACACTAATGGAAGACATGTTTAAGAAGCCATACTACAGCTATCCAGGATTGTGCAAAAGTTAGTGTGCTATAATTTTCTTTTGACTGATTAATTCATCCTGTCTTGAAGCACATTTCAATTATTGCTGATTTTTAACTACTTTCATCTTAATTTCTGTTGCTTTTTATTACAACCCCCATAATGTCATTAAAATCAATGCTTAATTATTCACAGCTATTTTCCTGTTTCTCCATGTAATTCATGCTTTATATTACATTAAAAAACAAATTAATAATAGATTTCCTAACCATATCATGGATAAACAAATAAAAATAATTTTACAGTTATCTATGAATAGTAGCTTAAACAATTAGCCTAATGAAAATAGAAATAATATTAATATATTTTACTATAACCAAAAGCATTTTAAGTATCCAAGCAATGAATTAATATAAACTATTAATAATATTATGCAACAATTGACAGGACCTAGAGATAGGAATAAATGTCCATGACTTATCATAAAGTATAAAAAATCTAAAACAGTTAACCTCTCATTGCTAATAATAGTGCATCTAAAAAACACCATTACGTAGAAAGGGGAGTGCTCATTGCGTAGTGGCTAATGTGCTGAACTGCAACATCATATTAAGTGAGTTCACTTTCCAGTCAATCTATGACATTCACTTTTGGACTAATGCCTTTGAGAAAGGTATGACATACATTATTCCTCCAGCCATGGGTTAAATAATACCACAACTGTTATTCTACAAGGATGATTTTGGCATTAAATAACCCATGAAGGTTGATATGTCATTAAATCAAAGAAACCAAAACCATCATGTTACTGAACATCAATAATAAGACCGACTTCCTTGATCTTTTTTGTTGGTTAATTGTGTTTTATGGCATATCAACCCTTATCAGTTATTTAATAACAGATCCTGTTTATACATATACATATATTAAATAAATATGATTTGTAAATGAATGGTTTGGAGGTAACATTATTTTTAAATAAGGCAGAGCTAATATATTTGCACAAAGTTAAAGGTTTTCAAGTATTGCTATTTAACAATAATAGTTTTATTTGCACAAAGTTTAATGGTTTCAAGTATTGCTATCAAACAATAATAGTTTAATTTTTACAAAGTTAAATGGTTTCAAGTATTGCCATCTAACACTACTATTTCTATTCCCTCACAGTTGAATGGTTTCAAGTATTGCTATTTAACATCAATAATTCTATTTATCAAGTATTTCTATCTAATTTACTACTAATCATTTGTTTCCTCACAGTTAATTCATTCCAAGTACTGTTATGTGATATTAATAATTCAATTAACCATCAGTCATTTGTTTGCATGCAGTTAAATGTTTCAAGTATAGTAAATGATTAAATATTTCTGTTAGTCCCATAGATGGGACCCTAATCATTACCATCACTCCAGTTCAGAGTGAACCTGGGAATAATGGCAATAAACAGGTACTCCAGATTCTCCAAAGCTCCAGGACTGAACACTCATCATCAAATGCAGTTTAGTGTCATGCTCAGAACATGTTTTAGTTCACTCATGCATATATACATATATATATATATAATAAATACAAATAAGAAAAGTGCATAAAAATGGCTCGATATTATTATGCCAGACCAGGTATAAAACCTAAAATATTCTAATTATGCACTCTTGAAGTCTGTGACTTGAAGTTTCATGTAAATCATACAATCATCAGAAAAAATAGATAAATATAGTCTATATAAAGTAATAAAGTTGGTGACCGTAGTCGAGGGTGACCCAAAGGCTCCCTTTTCAATATCTACTACACCAAGGGGGAAGGAAGAACGCTACTCATTTCTCTGGATTGTTCGACTTGATTCATACCTTACAATGCTGAGTGTTAAGCAAGGTGGCATCAAGTACCAATTTTTGAGTCTTTGGTATGACTACATGGGATTGAACCCCAGTCTCCCAGGCCATCGGCAAACACTCTACACATTAGGCCATAAATATAGATACATGAATAAATATATGTATATATATATATATATATATATATATATATATATAAAAGTTTGAATAGTGTAGGCACAAAGTCAACAGCACTTAATGACTGTCAGTTTCTCATGCATGCAATGGTCAAATGATGTGCCATTTGACTATGTCTCTTTGCTATTCAAACTTTGACCTGCAAAGGCTTTATCATTGATATTGAGAACTCTTTATTTATAAATGTAGCAAACCATATAACTATATCATATATACACACACATTAATACATGCGTATGTGTGAGTGTGAGTGTGTGTAAATATATGTTTACTAGAAGATCAACCATGTGTAACTCAGTCATATTGTTCATTGTAAAAATATTGTGATATTGTTCTGCATTTTTGTGCAAAGAGCACAGTATTTTACAGATTTAGAATAGCTGTGGTAGAGTGTTTGCCAATGGTCCAGGAGACTGGGGTTCAATCCCAGGTTGAGTCATACCAAAGACTCAAAAAATGGTAATTGATGTCTCCTTGCTTAACACTCCGCATTATAAAGTACAGATCAAGGGTAAGTGCAAAAGAAGTTGTGCCCTTCCCTACACCTTGGTGTAGTAGCTATTGAAAACGGAGTGTTTGGGTCACCCTCGACTATGGTCAGCCAACTCAACTTACTTATATGCATATAATTTTACACTTTATTTCATTATTTTTTCTCAAACATCCTATGATCTGTAGCATCCTTACAAAACTTAATTTGAGTAGCAATTATTGGTTTGGAAATTCATCAAAGTTAAACAGCAATGAATCAGCTCAATGCTGAGATGGGTGACCTCTAAGTAACAGCAGGTACTCTAAACCACATGAGGCCAGTTAGTGCTAGACAAAGCAAAATTTAGTAAAAAATCACTTCAAAATTACTAAAATTTAAAACAATAATGAACATGATTATTTGTGTATAAGACACATTCATGAATAATACACCCACCTAACTTTGGACTACAAAATTCTGGGAAAAAAAATTTTGTGTATAATAACTTTTCTGAATTTATAGCAGCTAGAGTTAACATTTTCTTAATTTAGAACTTGTTAAACTTTTTACTGAATAAAAATAGGAATATAGTTTACATAATGTCTTAAACACAAAATTTACACAGTATTTAGAACAAACTCATGGACATGTTCAAACAAAAATGCAGTAAGCTTACAGTAGCAATAAGCTCACATTAGGTGAAACAAAATTATAGACAAGCACACATTCCAGTTTGTTAAGTATGCAAATTATCTCCCCTGATACTCTCGAGAAGAGAAGGCATTATGGGATGACAGGAAGTAAACAAACAGCCATATTGGTTTATGTGCGAGTGTAAGAAGAGGGGTGTAATAAAGGCGTCTCCGTATGCAGAGTGTTAAAGTCTGAGTTCTTTGTTTTTAACAATGGTAGCAGAGCTAAAAGACACTATGGCTTCTAAGTATTTTCCTCCACCCGCATTGCTTAAAGATAAATACAGTACATGGCGGAAGGAAATGTTAATATGGGAACTAGCCACTTCACTGGATAAAACGAAAAGAGCCCTCATAGTGTTTTTGTCATTGGAAAGAACAGCAAGAGAGGCTGTTTTGGAATTAGACACTGCGATTCTTAATTCTAAGGATGGAATGAAAAAGTTATATGAAAAACTGGATACACTTTTTCTGGAAGATATAAACCAGTCTGCCTTTCGAGCATACGAAACTTTTGAAAATTATCAGAGACTGCCTGGGATGTCATTAGAAGATTTTTTGATTGAATTTGGCCGACTTGTCACCAAATTAAAAGACTTTAACATTCTTTTACTAGAACCTGTTCTACCATTCAGAGCACTAAAGAGTGTCAATATCACCCCGGATAACGAAAAATTGGTCAAAGCTACTGTCAGCGAATTAACGCTATCTTCCATGTCGAAACAGTTATGGAAGATTATGCATGGACATTCTTCTAGCGATTCATCACCCAATACTTCATCTGTTGTGAAAAAAAATTAAATGGATATTGTTAACTATACAGAAGATAACCAAATGGACCCTACTGCTGTATATTATGGCCGCTCCTCATATCGACGTGATTCGCGTTTAAATAATTCGCAAGAAAAGATAAACCGCGCTGGAAGACGACAGGGATATAAGAATAAAACACGCTCCACGAACTAAAAGAAGTTAAATCCTCGAGACCAAACAGGTAACATTACAGTATGTTTTAATTGTGGCTGCAGGTTTCACTGGTCTTATGATTGTCCTTATGGTCATAGTAGCAGGAATAAAGATGGTGTCAAAATAGAGGAAGATTTATCCATGTCGCACGTGGTCTTAATGAGTCAGCAAAAACGTAAGAACGGCAGTGACATTTTTTTGGGCGAGACGCTTAGCTCTGCGGTTCTAGATAGTGGTGCATCCAGCACCGTTTGTGGAACAAAATGGTATAAATGTTTTCTTGAAATATTAACGGATGCACAAAAGAAAAAAATAGTTAAAATAAAAGGAGTGAGAACCTTTAAATTCGGTGATGGAAATAAACTGAACTCACTCTACAAGGTGATTCTACCATGTGTTATCGCTGATATTGAAATCAGTATTATCACTGATGTGGTGAACTCTGACATACCACTCCTCCTGAGTAAAGACGCTATGAAGACGGCAGGAACTTGCCTCAATTTTGAAGATGACACTGTTACGATGTTAAAAAAGAAAATTCCATTAAGCTGCACATCGTCTGGACATTAATACATTCCTATTACCAAACCTCTAACAAAAAAAACGTAAGTTCAAACACGTACCTTTTATTAAAGAAATCTCTTCTAAAAATACAGCAAAAAAATTTAAAATTGCAACAAAGTTACATAGACAATTTAATCATCCTAGTAGTAAGAAATTATGTGACTTAGTTAAAAATGCAGGAGTGACAGATTCTAAATTTATAAAAATTTTGCAGACACTCCCAAATTCATGTGAACAATGCATTCGTTACAAAAAGACTGAACCCAAACTCATTGTTGGAAATTTTAATATGGCGTCGGAAACCAGTGGTTCAAATTCTGGGATTTCTAAAAAGTCTTTGAATAAGCCGGCACCCAAGGAAAGAAACAAGGCCAAGTGTACAAACAGAAAGCCATTAGTGTAGAGTCAGCTTGTTGATCTCAATAATGCTACATCAGCAAAAATCTGCAAGAATGGGATGAAATCATTACTTACTCTAGAATGTAACTTTTTATCTCCTGATGTTCATAGAAGAGAAACAATTTGTACTCCAGGAAAAGGACCTATTTCTTATAGACCATATGATGCTGAAGTTGATGACAAACTGAGTGAAATTATGAAAGAGAAAGAGAATCAGAATAAAGAGGATTCGGTTGCAAAAGTTATTTACCATGCACAACATTCTGCAAAGAAGAAATTGCTTGGAAAAAGTCCAAGTTCAACTTGCAAGAAAAATCCTCATGTAATTGTTTCAGCTACAGAAATACAATCCAATTCTTCTTTCTTTAACAAAGATGCAAATACAACTTTACTAAACAATATGAATGCCACATGGCTTCACTTTGATTCCCGTAACAGTGAAGAAGATTTAAATAGTAAAAGAAAAAAAAGAAAGAGATGTTTGAAGGAAAAGAAATTGCAGAGATCTCTTGGGTACCAACTAACACACAAATTGCCCACCCTTTGACAAAGAAAGGAGTGCCTTCATTTAAGATCCTGGGGTTCATGTCTGAGCCGAAAGAGTCCTCTGTTTAATGTTGTTACACTTTCCTATTTTCCTATGCCCAACAGAAATGAAAAGAAAAAGGGGGAAGAACTGTTAAGTATGCAAATTATCTCCCCTGATACTCTCGAGAAGAGAAGGCATTATTCGTTGACCGGAAGTAAACAAACGGCCATATTGGTTTATGTGCGAGTGTAAGAAGGGTGTAATAAAGGCGTCTCCGTATGCAGAGTGTTAAAGGCTGAGTTCTTTGTTTTTAACACAGTTTATATTTCTCTGGAGTGGTGTAAAACATTAATTTAGACAATAAATATAACTTACTTTTGGACACACCACCCTAAATATGTAACCATGTGGCCAGAAAAAAATGGATAATATATTTTTTGATTATAATAATTTTATATATGCTACTTTTTGAGATAAAAATCTTGAAAAATAGTGTGTCTTATACTCAAATAATTGTGTTACTGGAAATATTACAATCTTTTTTTTACTGCCAAGAGCCAAATAATTCTTATAACTAACCAGGAAATTCCACATAACCAAGATTTTAAGTTGCTTAGATTAACAAACATCACAAACCCAATAAATTTAACACTGAAGATTTCAGAATAGTGTTTAAAGTAATGAATTTGACATCTAGAGTAAATCTGATTTTCCGATCACTTCTGGCAAAATGTCAATTGTCTAAACTATTCTTTATGAGATGACCTTTTAGTATTTTACAATCAAGAAACATCATCAAGATTACAAACTTATGGTCAAGCCATGAAAAGGATAAGACTATTAATCTGAACAAATTGTGGATTAATGATAATGACTCTATTCAAAATTTAAGATAGGAAAGAAGGCCAAAAAATGCATTTGCCAAAATAAAATGGTAAAATCAACAAGGATAAGATATTAAGTCTGAACAAATTGGGGATTAATGATGATGACTCTATTCAAAATTTCAGACAATAAAGAAGGCCAAAGAATGCATTGGCTTAAATGAGATGATAATGCCCACAAGGATGAGAATATTAGTCTGTACAACTAGATTGATAATGAATTGCTTCAGAATTTCAGACAGTATTGAATGTTTTACAATCAGGAAGAATAGCAGAATTTTGTTTTATTTGCATACATATGTGAGAGGAAGTGAAATGAATCAAAGAAAATATATGTCAAACAAGATAAACAGATGAGAAAATATATACTTGGTATAAATGATGATTTTTTTTATCTTTATTTATTTATTAATTTTTGCCCACACGGGTTTCGACTTTAAATTCTATAAGAAGTTTTTCTTTCAATTTTATGAAAAATGTTTTCCCTCTGCATGTGAGTTTCGATGTATTTTTAATCTGAAATTAATTATACAATCGATAGCTGTTGGCATTGAGCCCTCAACTGGCTATTCCTACCACTTGGATTATTACTTAATAGTCTAATCATTAGACTACTTTCCTCAGATTATATATTTATATATATATGTAGATTGCTATATTTATAAATAAGCAGTACTCAGTATCAGTGATAGAGCCTATGTAGATTTAAGTTAGGATAATGTAGATACAGAGCCAATGGTGATTGCCAGTTTTTCTTCAATGCAATCATCAGATCAGATAATTGATGTTTCTGTTTTAATTATTTTATTTTAATTATTTTTTACTTTAATTAATTTTTTAAATACTATTTTCAAATAGCTATTTTTCAAAATTCTAATTGATTTTGTCAAATCATTTTCTATTAAATCATAAATAATTGAAATAAAATCAATGAAATAAAATAAAAATTAAATTGTGTATAATGAAGATAAAATCAAATACTTATTGGAAAATAGCATTTAAAAAATTAATTAAAATATAAAAACTATCATTTTTCAATGGCTGATTTTTTATTCTAATTATTATTTATTTTGATTGATTTTTTAATACTATTTTCAAATCACTGATTTTTTTGTTTTAATTAATTTTATTCTTCTTATTTTTCTATTTCAATTAATTCTTTTGACACTATTTTCCAATTACTGGTTGTTTTTGTTAAAATAAAATTTTTATCATTCTGATCACTGATGATGTTCTTTCATAAATGAAAAATATGAAAGGAAAAAAAAATAGATACACTCACCTTTACCTGCCCCTGCGGATTTACTGCTTTCTCCTGACCACAATGAACCCGTGGTTTCAGATGCCATACCCCCTATTCCACTGTCTGGGTAGCTATCACGAGCACATTTGTTGCGTAAATGAAGTTCGTATTCCACAAGCATCTTTGCCTGCTTGGATTTTGGCAGGTCTGTATTCTTGAGCATGGAAACATAGGAGTCATCCCTGCAAGGGTACACAACAGAGTATGGTTGGTGCGGCACAGATGGTTTGTTAGTGCGGTCCCGATCATAACTGTTGAGACTCTTCGTTCTAGATACTGAAGGGTAGCGTCGGTGGTGTGATTGTCCTCCACTATCAAAGTACGGGTCCTCATGAAAGCCCTGATCATTGTCGTCTTTTTCAATCGGTGACACCGGCAAAGATCGCAGCATCCGTCGCAGAGAATCGCTGTCAAAGTCGATGCTGTCGAAAGGGATGTTTGGAGTTTGAGGCGTCAGGGGTTCCGGCGGGGACGGCCACTCAGATTCAGGTGATTCGGATGTGGATGGACGTGCACGTCCATGTCCTTTTCCGCCGGCTGTCGGGGGTGCTGAAGATGGACCCCCACCGCCGCTGCTCGGGGTGGGGGAAGCCCCCGTCCCTGAACTGGCTGCAGCAGTCTTTGAGATTGCTGTCCTGGCAAATGGTATCGGCTGGTTCTTGTAATTCTCACCAATAAAAGCCGTTTCCATAGTGACAGTTTCCACCATCTTGCTGTCTTTGGGAGAGCAAGACAACTCACATGTATATGTGGTGCAGACATCAGGAGTTTCTGGTTCTGACTGAGTCCCATCTCTTTTTGGAGATTCGGATAAGCTGACCACATGTGGACGTTCCTTGCTTTCGTCACTTGTAGTGCTCTCAGCAGGCTTGGACAAGGAAGCTGGCGAGGCGGAGCGTCGAACAGTATGCGCCGGGCTATCAGGGTCAGCCGTGGACCGTCGGAGGGGAGAGGATGACACATTATCGTAGACAGACACGTCAGATGCAGGTTTTGAGAGTGCTGGCCGATGAAACATGTGTGTATCATGTACTTCTTGATGCCTTATCCTCGGCATGGTCGCGGCCTCATCAAGAACACCTACGTCGGAAGAGGAAGGGGCGCAGCACTGCGTGTCGACAGTGTCCGTATCAGAAGCATAGCCCTGTGCATTAGCATCGGAGGCCAGGTTGAGGGAAGAAGAAATCACCCGACGGGAATGGGTGACTGGTGAATTTGGGGAGGAGGCAGATGAGAACTTGGTTTGGGGTCTTTGCTGAAAAATACAAAAAAGAAAAAAGAAATAAGAAATAGGTAAAAGGAATCATTCATTGGTTTACAGAAAATCAATAATAAACTTATTTTTTTAATGAAGTATAGTAACCAGTCAAAGGAAAACTTTGAATTCAAACCTGTTAAATTCAGCCTAAAAAATTTGACCCGGGGTCACATCCTGCTTATATAGAGACATTGAGTAAATACGTATTTGCATGTATTGTTAAAGGGCGGATGAAAACTTTTCCTTCGGATATTTTTTTTTCTTCCCATACAAAAGATATGACCAAACTCGTTCATCACAGGCATGATGTGACACAAGGTCAATTTTATATAGCTGGTTTGAAGTAAGACTTTTTCCTTCTCCTAGATTGGTTACCATACCAAGACAAAAATGACCAATGTTAAAAAAAAAAAAAATAATATTAATTTCTTTTTCTATCTTCAGTAAGAACAATTCTTTTGAAAATCACATTAGAATTATACCATATAATATAAAAGTTTTGACTTCTCAATAAACAATGACGATCAGACATAAACAATGGATTCTAAGCAAGATTGAACTTGTGTCTTTTTCCCCTCCAGAAACTGATTACTCATATTATAAAAACATCAAATCCACAGGTAAGCTAATATTCAGCATTGACATGTTGAATACTAGCTCACCTAAGGACCAACAATATGAAATTCTGGGTCATGAATTTGTATCCTGTTTTAAAATTACTTTCTTTTTTAAATTGTTGATACTATCAATAGTACATACATAGTTGGCGGGGAGTCCTTGTGGTGCACTGACTGTGACATTAGAGTAAGTGAGATTGAACTTCATTTGTGCTATTGCATTCACTTTCAGACTAATACCCTTGAGAAAGGCATGAAACCCCGTATCCCTCCAGCGATAGGTTAAATAGTACCACTACTGTTATTGCAAAAGGATGGCTTTGGCATTAAATAACCCATGAGAGTTGATATGCTATTAAAAATAAAGAAGCAAAACAGTGCAATCCCAAGGACTTAAAAAAGCTTTAGCTAATAACAACAGAGTTTTAAAGTTAATCATCAATGAGCATGCTCAGTACTTTGATGGGTGACTACTTAGTGACATGAAACTGATGTGTTCAGACTCAGAAAAGCTTTGTAAATAACAAAAGAATTTTGAAATTAAGCATCGATGAGCCAGCATGGTACTTACCGCTTAGTAACCAGAGGTCTGTCTATGTGTCAGACTCAGCAAACTTTAGTAAATACCAATAATAGTCCAATGATGTTTTAAATTAAGCATCAATGAACCAGTTCAGTACTTTGATGGGTGATCACTTTGTGACAGCAGGTACAGTAAGTAACCTGTAGCCAGAATGCTAGACTAAAATAAATCTTGGTAAATAACAAGATCAGTTACTGTAATTGACTAAGCAAAACCAAAGGCATGTGAAAAACACCTGCAGTTCATGATAAGCTAAATTTTCCATAGGAAAGAGCTACTCTCACTGCTCGAGTTCAATAAATTTGCTATGTGTTTTTATGTTGATTTAAAGCTAATAAAATTTTGAAATGAATTCTGTCTGGAAAGGTTGAAGATAAGCTTTTATTCATTTATTTTTAGTTAGGCATAAGGTGGCAAGAAAACTTGACCGTAGATATCAAAACTGCTGCAGTAACATGACAAGCAGTAAATTGTATGATTTTTATAAGAGAAAGATTTTTAAAAATGACTTTATTATTATCATTATTATTCAGTAAGTGATTTGCCATGAAGCAGTGGATATAGACATCAAATATTAATGGTCTGCCATATACAAGATAAGAAATTTAATCAAGGTAGAGAGTTGTTGGTTGGTGGGTTCATTTTGCAGCATGTCAAACCTTGTTGAGATATTTTCTACTGAGGTCTGTTTTTTGTTTATTTTTGCAATTGCATGGTTTCAAGAAACTATTCCTATCTAATAATAATTTGTTTGTAGAAAGTTATATAGCTTCAGATATTCTTGTATGATATTAATAATTTGCAATGTATTTTACCCATAGATAAGATCCTAATAGATACTGGTACCCCAGGTCCTGAAAATGATGGTAATGAAGAGGTAACTAAATATTCCCCAGAGCTCCAAAACTGGATCCTCACCACCTGATGCCATTTAGTGTCATACCAAAAACCCATTTTTTAAGGGGTGAGTGGGCTTAAACCCTTTTGCATGGGATGCAGTCGGTATATTCTAAGTCCTGCAGAGAGAGATGTGAGTATTCGGACTAGATGAGCTAATAACACTATTCCATGCTACCTGATAAAGTGGGAAGGGGTAGATGACATAAAAAATATTGCAACCGAGAAACAGAAAGTTCTGAAAAAGAAACGAGAACAAATAGAGTCCCATTACCATTAACTTTATCTACTGGAAATTCTGCGGTTGGTTGGTTGGTTTTCCAGTATATCAGCCTTTGTAAGGTTATTCAATGTTGAAGTTCTTTTTTTTTCAAGCAATTAGAGCTTCAGGTAACTATTCCCAGTGATTGTAATTTATAAACAGTTATATGGTTTCAAGTAATTATTCTTTTCAATGATAATTTGCTTGCACACAGTTCTATGGCTTCAAGTATTCCTATCTAATACTAATAACTTGCAAACAATTTTGTGATTTCAAATATTTCAAGTACTTAAAAGATTAAATTAATTGATAATGATAATAATCCTTTGTAAATAACTATAGATTCAAGTAACTATCTTTAATACAAATAATTTGCACAGTTCTATAGTTTCAAGTATTCCAATTTGATACTAATAATTTTCAAACAGATCTATTTGGTGGGTAGATGGGATCCTAACAAGTATTTTGAGTCCAGATCATTATAGCAAAGAACAGATGATTCCACACTTCCCAAAGCTCTAGAACTAGAGCCTCACCATCAGATGGAGTTTAGTGTCATATTCAGGATACCATTCTTTTTGGTAGGGGGGGGTCTTATTCCTCGGTAGTGGGTTCCAGGTCAGAGTGGGCCTGGGAGTAATTGCAAGGAAGAGGTGAAACGACACTTTCCAGAGCGTCAGAAGTGGAGCCTCACAATGAGAAGGAATTTATTGTCAAACCCAGGACACTTCTTTTTTCAGGAATAGGGGAATCTTACTCCTCTGCAGAGGATGCGGTCAGCATGTTCTGAGCCCTGCCAACAGGGTGCCAATGACTGTACTTCAGAACAAATTTTTGGAGGTTAGCCAAAATCTTTCTTTTTTGTAAAGGAGCTTTAAAAAAAAAAAACTAAACAATACCAGAAGAAGAAAAAAAAAACATCAGTGGAGAAGTAATGAATTCAGAAATTGACTAACATTATATTATTTTTTTTTCAACTTCCCGCCAAGTCAGAAGAGACATGAAGTCATTTTATAATGGAGGAAGAGGCATGCAAAACTCAAGCCTTATGCATGGCCATTACAAAATAAATGCTTAGTCCCCTCAGTATTTACCTTCAGGGGCACCTCAGGTGCTGAGCAATAAAATCAGCTCTGCCCCTTTTTTGATAAGAGGGTAGCTGGAAGGCCTTATGGGACCAGTCAAATAGCTTTAAATAAAATCACTCACTAAGTACAAAAGCCAGGGAGGGTGCAAAGACCTTTTTAATGTCTGATCAATGAAGTGTCCATCATATTGACGCTGGGGCAATAGGATGACTGCAATAGATTTTGTTTTCCACTTTATGTTGAATTAAAAACACAGACATATTGTTATCATCTTCATCTTTGTGCAGTGAGAAACATTGATTCCAGTCTAACTGAAAGCCATTCAGAAAGAGTCAAGTGAAACAAAGACAAAAAAAAAAAAAAATGGAGGACAAAAATTCACTTATTGTTTTGCTTTCTTTTCCTCTATCTTTAGATTTTTTTTCTTCTTCCATCATCTTATTCTCTTTTCTTTTTCTACCTCTATCTTTTCTTTCTATTCTCTTTTCTCTTTTTCAATCTTCTTCTCTCTTCATTTTAAAATTTTTTCTTTCTTTTTTTCCTCCTTATCCTATTTTCCTTCCTTTTTTGCCTTCTGCTTTCCTCCTTTTCCTATTTTCTTTTCTTCTTTCTTTTTCTGCTTTCCTCCTCCTTATCCTCTTTTCCTTATTTCTTCTGCCTTCCTCCACCCTTTTCAATCTTCTTTCCTTCCCCCTCCTGCCTTTCTTTTTCTTCTGCTTTTCTCCTCGCTCACCTCTTTTCTTTCTTTCCTCATCTACTTTTCTCCTTCCACTTTACTCTTATTCTATTTTAGCTCTACCACCTTTTTCCTTCTTCCTTTCTTTTCTGTCTTTCACTGATTTTTCTTAACTTTTAATTCATCTCTTTAATTAGATCTTTCATTTGTTCCATCATTACATCTGAATTTTCTTATTCACTTTTTTCATCATTGTCCATCTTTTTATTTTCTCTTTCTTTTTTAATTTTGTTATTATTTCATTCATTTGCTTTCCTTTTGACATCCTTTTTTTTCTTCTTTATTCTTTTTTATTCAATTTTTTCAACTCCTTCAAAGTGAATAAATATTCACGCACAGATATATGAATATATATATTAATAGATACTGGAGGCGTTTGTAGTGTAATGGTTATTGCTGTAGAAAATGGACATAGCGACCTGAGTTCAAATCTTAGATGAGATTATTTGCATTTCATATAGAGCCAATACCATTGGGAAGGGTATGAGTTCATCTATTCTCCCTCCAGCTATGGGTAAATAGACTAGGCTTTTGAACCTTGGTATGGCAACTCTGAATTCAAACCTGTTAAAACACTGCTTGAAATTGACCTTGTGTCATATCCTACTTGAGCAGAGGTGTTAGTATATATATATATATATAAATAGATACTTATGAGGCTGAGTTTTGGCACTAAACTATAAACGTAGGGCACTCTGTGGTGATCAAACTCACTACACTCAATTAATGATCTTTGAGACAAGCTTGCTAACTATTTTATACCGTAAGATATACTATATGCAGAAATTAATATGGTTATATTTCCACTCCTGATATATATATCAGCAAAAATGGAAATAAATCCGCCACTATGTAAATAAAAATACATTTTTTAAAAAAAGGGTTCTTGATGGTTCCATTTGTTTTATATTAGTGCCTTACACAATCACATGAAATTTTTTGAAATAGGAATGCTGATGTATTTATTGAATGGTCATATGTACTTTCTTTGACAATATAATTTGCTCCCTTGTTTTTGTATTTTATCAAATATCCATTGTTAATCTAATAACACTTGGTATCATCAATTTTTAAAGTCCTGATGATGGTTTATCAAAACTGAAATGTTATAATGTTGACTTGCTTTCACAATAAATTCATCAGTTTGGACTACTTTGTTTTTTTCTATTTTTCTCCATATATATATATATATATATATATTTATGAAAGCATACTTGTAAAAGGATATGTTGATGTCTATTAGAGCATCTAACATGGTTATTCGTTGATTAGTAGGTGGTTTAATTTGACGGTATATGCAACCCTTGCTGGATTATTCTATACTGAGGCTATTTTTTTAGCAACTATATGGTTTCAAGTACTTATTCTTAACTGATAATAATAACCATCTGATTGCAGAAAATTATATAGTTTCAAGTATTCCAATATAATACTAATAATTTGCAGAGCTATTTGACCCATAGATGAGATACAAGCATTCCAGGTTCAAGACAACCTGGGAGTAATGGCAATGAATAATAATGATAATTAGAAGCAATGCTGATGAATAAATTCAAATTAAATATGGATTTCTTATAATGTAACCCTAAATTTGGAACAATTAATGGGATAACCTGAAACTTGTTGCATCATGTCCGAAACTGCATCCATTGGTAAGGGTAGAGTTCTAGAGCTCTCAGGAGTGTGGAGTATGCCTTTGTTAACCATTACATGTGATGGACTCATCCTGTCAGTTCCAAATTACCTTATCTATGGTGCATCTTTTCCTATCTACATTTATATATGAACTCTAACACATGAATATACAAGTGTGGGCTGACCAGCAAAAACTTAACATTCATCAGCTCTGTGCTGACACTGGATACTGTCTAGAGGATTTACCAAGAATGATGGTTTATAGGGATGGATAGTGAGTGAGAATCAAGGGAATCTCTACTGTCAGCATACGTTGATGATAGTAGTATGGTTTGGTTGTGTTTTATGGCATATTAACTTTTCTGAGTAATTTAAGGCTAAATCCTGTTTATATATACATATATATATATATATATATATATATATATGATTTTCCTGGCAAAGAGTTTGTATGTAACATTATCTTTAATTGTGCAAGAGCTCATTTGTTTTGCACACAGTTAAGTGGTTTCAAGTATTATTATTAAATACTAATAATTCAAAGCAGGGACGAACTCATAAGAGATGTACTCTTATGGACCTCCACACATGGCCGTGCAAAAGCAGGACGACCAGCATGAACATACATTCAGCAGCTATGTGAGGATACGGGATGTTGTCCTGAAGACCTGCCTAGGGCGATGAACGATAGGGAGGAGAGGCGAGAGAGGGTCAGGGATATCCGTGCTATCAGCATGACATGATGATGATGATGATGATTAATCATTTGTTTGCTCAGAGTTTAATGGTTTCAAATACTGTTATTTATTGCTTGCACACAGTTAAATGGTTTCAAGTATTGCTATTTAACACTGATAATTCTATTTGATATTAATCCATTGTTTGCATACAGTTAAATGTTTTCAAGAATTTCTAACAATAATTGTTCTATTTGTATACAGTTAAATAGTTTCAAGTATAGTAAATGAGTAAACAGTTCTATTTGACCCATAGATAGGACCATAACAGGTACTACCACTCTGAGTGGACCAGGGAGTAATGGCAAATAAGAGGTACTCTACACTCCCCAAAGCTCCAGGACTGGATCCTCACCATCAGATGCAGTTTTGTATGATATCTAGGACACTCATGGAGGAGTGTCTCACTCCTCTGCAGAAATGCAGTAGGCATACTCTACTGGCCCAAATGACTGGGCTTTGATGGTGATGATGTATTTATAACTGTTTTTATGTGTAGAAACATATTTTCATTTTAAGCATGTGTATGTGCGTGTGAGAAAGAATCAGTCAGGAGATAAGAATATCATTTTAAGCAGCAATCATAGATCTAATTGGCCCTTCCTTCTGAAACACCTCCTCTCTTTAATAGAAAAATGGCATATTTCAGAGTGGGTGCTTTAGAGAACAACAAGGCATTAGAAATGTTGATGAGTCAGCACCAACCAGAAGAACAATAACTGTTTAAATGGATTGTAAATGTAAATGTGCCCGCACCCTTGACAGTAGAAAGCCGTAGCCTCACCATATCTTTAAATGGTGTTGCAGTGTCACAGCAAGTAAGTTTTTATGGTTATTGGTTGATTAGTAGGTGGATTCATTTTACAGTATATCAACCCTTGTTGGATTATTCTATATTGAGGCTATTTTTTTGCGATTTTTGGGTTGCAAGTAACTATTCTTATCTAATGATTATAAACATTTCATTGAAGACAACTATATAGTTTCAAGTATTCCTGTATAATACTAATAATTTGCAAACAGACTTATCTGACCCATAGATGAGATACTAACATTTCAGGTTCAAGTGGACCTGGGAGTCATGGAAATGAATAATAATAATAATTAGTAGTAAGTAGGTTGGCGACCATAGTCAAGGGTGACCCGAAGGCTCCCTTTTCAATAGCTACTACACTAAGACATAGGGGAGGACGCTACTCCTTTCCCAGGATTACTCCACTTTACCCTTGATACATACCTGATATTGATGAGTGTTAAAAAAAGAAGTAAAGTATTAAGTAACATTTTTAAAGTCTTTGATATGACGCGACCTGAGATTGAACCCTGGTCTTCCGGACCATTGGCGAACACTCAATCGACTTGGCCAATGAGCTGGTTAATAATAATAATAATACTAATGATAATTGGAAGCAATATTAGTGAATAAATGAACAGTAAATGTAAATGTGCCTGCACACTTGATGGTAGAAAGCAGAAGCCTCACCATATCTTTGATGGTGTTGCAGTGTCACAGCAAGAAAGTTACTATCTGCATAAATCTTGATTCTGAATTCAAATTGTTTTCCTTCTCCTAAAACCAGTTCCTAACCAAGACTAAATAACCCAGTCTGTCTTACTATTTACCCATAGATGAAAGAAGAGATGGATTCATGCCTTTTCCAAAGGCATGAGTGCAAAAATGAAATGAAAACTGCCTCAACTAGGATTTGAACTTGGCTTGACAAGTCCATTTCCAACAAGTATATAGCGGACAACTCCAACAAATAAATTGAGCAAATAATAATTGCATTGATTTCTATTTTAATATTGTTGAGGCAGAATCTATTGATATCATTAATAGTAAATAATAAACAATTAATAAATAATGATCGAATAATAATCAATAAATAATAAATAATAGTAAAAAATAAATAATTAATGAAAAAACTGTATTAAATAGAAAAATTAAATACTTCCAAAAACTTTCCTTGTGATGTTCAGCTTATCAATCTCATTCTTTTTCATAGAATCTACTGATCCCTTCTTCAAGCTTACTTCAGGAGGTTGTTTTTTTATTTTTTGGTTTTTGTGGATTTATGATAACAATACTTTCAGCTGATACTCGTATTTTTACAAAATCTTTTTCAAACAACTGAATCTCTTCTTTACTTCCTTTGATATTGTCAATACATCATTTCAGCTGATTCATTCTACTGCCTTCCTCAGACATACTATCCATATAGAGGTATGTGGCATATTAGTTAGTGTCTTAGGAAATGGACATGGTGATCTGAGCTTGAGGTTGTTTGTGTTTCACTTTGTGTTAATGCCCCAGGGAAAGGTATGAATTGATGTGTTCTCTCTCCAGCTATAGGCAAATAGTTGAGTAGATTTGGTTCTTTAGTTTTGATAAGGCTAGTTGGAGGTAAAATCTGAATTCAAACCAGCGATACTCTAATAAAAATTGACCTTATCATATCCTGCCTTTGTTAAAAAAAACTAAGTATATATATACTATCCATATGGAAAGTGTCTTTTTTTTGTCAGCAGTGTAAAGAGACAAAAAAAGTCAAATTAAATAAGCAAAAACAGAAAATTTAACTCTATCTAAGCAGCACTTATAAATTGTAGTTGGCAACCGTAGTCAATGGCAACCAGAAGGCTCCCTTTTCAATAGCTACTATACTGAAGGGTAGGGGAAGGGTGCTACTCCTTTCCCTGGATTGCTCCACTTTACGCTTAATACATACCTTATATTGCTGAGTGTTAAGCAAGTAGGGATCAAGTACCATTTTTAAAGTCTCTGATATGATGCGACTTGGGATTGAACCCAGGTCTCCTGGACCATTGGTGAATAACACTTATTCTATTTTTTTCTTAATTACATATGCAGCTTGTTCTAATATTTTATATGGAAATTTCTTCCAAATCTTTTTGCTAAATTCCCAAATGAGTTATTGGTTTAGCAAAGAAAACCAGATGGTATTGAAATAAGTACTTGCTTGGCTTATACAGCTTATTTCAAAGAATGTGATATCATTTAAGATATACAAAGTGTATCAGAAAACTTTATATTATTTCATAATCAAATAACTAGACCGATTCTTGTTCAAATGATCTCAAATTTTAACAGCATCTGTACAAACAACTCAAAATTCTACTAATAGTTGGTTGGTTGGGTTTTATGGCATATCAACCTTTGTAGGTTATTTAATGCCAAATTCATTTTTATACGAATAATCACTTCTATTTCAAACCATAAAGTACACAGTTTAATTGTCAAAAACATTTCTATTTCAAGCTATTCAGTTTAGTCAAACAGTTTTGTTTTACCAATTGTTTGCTGTTTTATTTACTGGTGTCTGAGGCGCCCCCACTAGGGGAATGCCGACAGGGCCGAAAGTATTTTTGGATTTTGCCGGGCACGTGTGGGCTGCAGCTCTGCATCCAGACCTACTTTAAAAAAAGCCTTGTGCTGTACTTGTCTGGTGGTGGGACGGAGAACAAATAAAGTTCTAATTCAAGCAATTCAGTTTAGCATAAGTACGCAGTTTAGTTCTATTTGACTCATAGATAGGACCCTATTAGGTGTAACCTCTCCTGGCCAGAGTGGAAGTGGGAGCAATGGCAATGAAGGAGTACGCCACATTCCCCAAAGCTCCAGCATTACTGGAACCTCACAATTATTTAGTGTCATATGTAGGACACTCGTGGAGTTGGGGGTGGGTTTACCTCTCTGCAGAGGTGCAGTCGGTGTATTCTACAGCCCCAGCTGACTGGGAAAACTAGTAGTTGGATTAGTAGCAGGGATAATAATGCTTTTTTTTTTTGGGAGGTGCCCGTGGTGTAATGGTTATCGTTGTAGGAAGTGGACATGGCAACATGAGTTCAAATCCTGGACGAGACTAACTGCATTTCACATAGCACTAATACCCTTGGGAAAGGTATGAATCTAATTATTCTCCCTCCAACTATGGGTAAATAGTAGAGCAGACTGAGTTCTTCAGCCTAGGTTAGGCAACTAGTCTAGGAGAAGGAAAACTCTGAATTCAAACCTATTAAACTCCGCTTAAAAATTGACCTTGTGTCATATCCTGCCCAAGCGGAGGGGTTGGGTAAATTTGATAATAATGCTTTTAGTACAGTAATATTTTGAGATTAAGTATTATGATTATGGACATCTTAATGTTAAAATCTTGTACAACTTAAAGTATTTGGCAACCATCATATTCTTGTTTTTCTTCTTTTGATTTCTAATTCTCATTTTAGATATTTTTAACTTTTTTATAAATTCTAACAGTCAAAGAAGAATTCAATTTCATTTTAGAATGTCATCATCTTCTTGTGCCACCAGCACGGATATCCCTCACCCTCTCTCGCCACCCCTCACTATCGTTCATCACTTCTGGCAGGTCCTCAGGGCTACACCCCATATCCTCACAGAGCTGCTGTATATAGGTTCAAGCTGGTCGCCCTGCTTTTGCTTGGCCATGTGAAGGGGTCCATAGGAGTACATCACTTATGAGTTTGTCCCTACTTCTCCAGCAGTGTCCTACATGTCTGGTTCATCTAACTTGGATATTTTTCATGATGGGTGGTAGGTGGCCGTACAGCTGCTGCTTTGTGAGGTGTTGCCTCCAGAACTTGTTCAATATTGCTTGCAGCATTCTTGTGTAGTTGCCATCAAGCTTTTTCTCCAAATGTTTATTTAACGTCCATGTAGTGCATCCATATAGCAGTATTGACCCAATCGCTGCTTGGAAGAAACTGCGTTTCATTTTTTTTTTTTAGAATGTACTTTTTCATAAAAATTTCTTAAATTATTATTTATATATAAAGTTCAAAGAATCGTTTTGTAATCATAAAATGTGTCATTTAAGAAGAGAAATTTATCTAAAAAAGCAAAGTGATTTTTTTTTCAGAAATTTTCCCATAAATGAAAACTCTGCATTATTTGGAATTGGTTCATAATCACAAAAGTCTAATGACAGCAAATCAAACAGAGAGCTCCAGGCTTGAATAGAAGCAATTTTTAGAAAAAAAAATGTTTACAAATGGGATAAACATAGATTGCCATGATGAGGTTGAGTCAAAAAAACAGTCCATGGAGTGGACAATGACTTTCCAGTAAAGAAAAAGTTCTGGGCACAGTGGTCACTAAAGGAGATCATACAGACAGTCTTCTGGGACACGAAAAGACATAAAAGATGCAATGGTAAAGTGCTTTCTATTACTAACTCCTTAGGCGATATTCACCTTATTTATTGAACGTCCTTTGTATAAAAAGTGTCATTATAATTTCAAGAGTTGTTTGGACAAACAATCTTGATTCTTTGTTTTGTTTCTGTTTCAGCTAATCAACCCTAGGACCTTATTCAGGTGAAAATATATAGTTGCTTTTCTGTATAAGAGCAAAACAGAGAAGAAAAAAAAGCTCCTGAAGTAACCTTGAAGAATGGAGCATCTGAAATAATATTACAAGTCAAAGAATGGGATTGATAGGCTGAACAATACTGAAAAAATTAAAGAAAGTTTTTATTTTTTGTATTCATGACAGTTTTTCAATTAACCTTGTTTGTTAATTAAAACTATTTTCATTACTCATTTATTTACAAACAAGTTATTATATTATAATCATCCAATTTATGCATATTTTTCACTTAATATATATATATATATTTATTTATATATCTATTCTATAATTCTGTTGGTATGAAAAAAACCCAGATTGTACAATTTGCAAATTCTACAAACTGATATCTGGGGAAAAAAATTTGTAAAAAAAGAAAAGACAAAAAACACACGTGCTACTTGAAAATAATCATGTAGCACATATGTCAAGTCAAAAGAAAAAACACTGACAGAATTACCTAAGTTAAAATGTAATAAAGTACTCAATACTTGAGATAGAGCTAATATCATGAAAATAATTCCTACATAGCCAAGAGCGAGTCTACCTAGGTTTCACCAAATGGCTCTTCAGGATTGCTCTGGCCAGGTAGACTCGCTCTTGGCCATGTAGGAATTATTTTCATTATATATATATTAGAAAAGGAAGCCAATACTGAAAATTGAGATCTTCCACAATAAGGATAGCTTCATCTTTATAGCAAAATATTTCAATTTAATTTTTGTATTCAATTTCTCAAATCAATGAAGTTGTTGAATCACTCAAATATACTTAATTCAATTGTCTGGTGAATACCTGTCAGACAAGATTATCAACACACACTCACACACATAACTATACATACACCTATAGACACATGTACACACACACACACACACATAACTATACATACACCTATAGACACATGTACACACACACACACACATATATATATATTCACACATACAATCATACAAATATATGTGCCATGCTTTACTACTCCTTGACATGTAAAGATTTTCTTTTTGCAGTATTGAGTTTATTCTGAATGAGCTATCCATGTAGTGTAACAAATCCTATGATAACATATCAGTCTGATTTTCAGTATTGTCTTCTTTTTCTCATATATATGTGTGTGTGAGTATATATATATATGTCGGGCCATTGGCCTAATGAGTAAAGTGTTCACTAATGGTCCGGGAGACCAGAGTTCAATCCCAGGTCGAGTCATACCAAAGACTCAAAAAATGGTACTTGATGCCACCTTGCTTAACACTCAGCATTATAAAGTAAGGATAAAGGGTAAAGTGGAGAAATCCTGGGAATAGAGTAGCACCCTCCCCTACACTTTGGTGTAGTAGCTATTGAAAAGGGAGCCCTCAGATCACCCTCGAATAAGGTCCCCAACTATATATATATATATGATAATTTAAATAATATACAGATGGATTCTATAAGTAGAAAGTGACTTGACACTGAGTTGAAACAATAATAAAAGAATGAAATATTCTTATAAAAGAAATTTCATCTGCAGAGGAAAGTCAAAACATATGATGAATTTGCATTGTATTAGATGAAAACTATGAAAGCCGTACATTTTATTGCTTATCTTTAAAAAAGTGGTGCAGTTCAGGAAAGATCATACGGGAAGAGGGGGCTGAATTTACTTATCTAAGTGTATAAAGAAACCCTTTTTGACAATTATGTCTATTATATACAATTTACAGCCTGTGGTGTAGAAATCTATTTGTTATTATCTTAAATCTAAAAAGCCCTACTGACTCAGTTACTTCAAATCTCTCAGAAATTACATAAGATGATAAAAGAAAAGTTAAAGATAAAGAAAAAAATAGATGAGGTTAATGTGAATATGACTGATGTAAATATCCTTGCTTAAAAAGATGTTTTCAGGGAGACAGAAATATTAGTTATTTCATGGGGACCACAAGTGATGACTTAGATTACAGGATAGAAACAAGACCTTGGGATAAAATCTGCAGAGTAAATCACACAGCATTGGAAATCCATACAGAAATTATCTCTCAGTCTGTATACATGGGTCAGATGAACAAGATTTACTTTTTATATGAGATTCGGTATCCACAATCCTAAAGCAATACTGAACCACAAACAAAATATTAAAAAAAAAACAGAAATAAAAATAACATACAGTATTTTGAGGAGTGGTGATCAAAATACATAGGAGGATCATTCTTTACTGACTGCTATGCCCAGAACTTTTTCTTTACCAGAGAGTCAGGGTCTGCTCCATGGATTGTCTTTTTGAATCAGGTTCATAGTGGCAAACCCATGTTTAACTCATTTGTAAACATTTTTTTTTAACTAAAACAATCTTCTCCATAAACATCATACATTGTTCTGGAAGTTTCTCATGATTTGCACTTCTCAGCCACCAAAAATTTGATTAGAGACTTCAGTTCAATCCTGAAGTGCTCCGTTTAATTTGTTTCCATTTTGAATAGCTTCAAAATAGATATTTTTGTGAGATTAAAGCTACTTTTGCAAATATTCAATTCCAAACAATACAGAGATTTCCTTTAAGGAAAAATATTCTGAAAGAAAGATATATAGAGCTTTTTTTCCCAAAAATGACCCTTATTTATCAAATGATTCACATATTTTTTTCTCTTTTAAGCTTCCATACATTTTTTAAAATCTGTTTTCCTCACTCCAATGATCTTTCATAATCAGGTGTCTCTTACAAATATAAATATATAGTTCCACTGTATCAGAATTTTTGGTGCCATATCAACATAATTGTGTGTGTGTGTGTGTGTAAATGTCTGATAATTTTCAGTAGTTTTCTCTTGAGAGATGAAGGATGACCGCTGGAAGCAAGATTGGATTGGTGCCAAAGATAACATCCTCACAAAGCAGGAGCAAAGTGCCAGGAGACGACGGTCATCACCTACCTTCCTCCTTTCATTTCATTTCAATTTTTCAATGCTCTTCCACTTATTATTAAATTCATACCCAACTTCTTTCTCTCATTCAATTTTTTCTTTCTATCCACTCTTAAGGAACTGTCTTCTCTTTAGTTATACTCTCTCTTTCTTTCTCTCTACAACTCTTTTCTCTTTTCTTTTTCTGTCACTTTGTCTGTCTCTGTCTCTCATTTTTCTTTCTTCTCTTTATATTCTTTCTCACTTTTTCTCTCCCCATATTCTTTCTTTCTTTCCTTGTTTCATTTTTTTTCACTCTTTCTCTTTCCCTTCTTCATATTCTTCCTTTCTTTTTCTCTCTATTTCATTCTTTCATTTTTTATTTTTTCCCTTTTTTATCACTTTTTCTCTCCCCTTTTCATATTCTTCCTTTCTGTCTCTACTTTCTTTCATTCTGTTTATTTTCTTCATATTCTTTCTCTTTCTTTCTCTCAGTATATACTTTTTTCTTTCTTATCCCTGTCATTCCTTTCTTCATGTCTTTTGTTATCATCTCCCTTTATTTTGTCTTTCTTTCTTAATTCAGTTTTAATTTTAGCCCTGTTGGTAGAGATTAGAATATGCTGACTGTATCCTCAGCAGAAGGGTAAAACTGCCCCCCAAAAAGGGGTGTCCAGGATATGACAATAACTACCTGATGATGAGGCTAAAGTTTTTGAACTCTAAGTAGTGAGTAGTTCTACTTAATTGTCATTAATCCCAGGTCCACTTTAACCTAGAGTGGTATTATGTGTTAGGGTCCCATCGATGATTAAAAAAGATCTCTTTTAAAATTTGATTAGAATATGTGCAAAAAAAAAACTCTTAAGAAACAACTACACAGAAATTGAAAATATGAATGTATAATGAATGAAATTCCCTAACCTCTAGGCATAAAATAACACTTAATGGATTGACATGCCTTTAAAAACAAATCAATCAATCACATTAAATTATTCTCTTATTTATTTTGTCCTTTCTCATTTTAAAAATGTTTCAAATTCATTCTCTTTATTATTTTTTTTTATTTCCA
The DNA here is from genome assembly GCA_963585895.1 of Sepioteuthis lessoniana. Taxonomy (NCBI): domain Eukaryota; kingdom Metazoa; phylum Mollusca; class Cephalopoda; order Myopsida; family Loliginidae; genus Sepioteuthis; species Sepioteuthis lessoniana. The sequence continues at coordinate 416,213 of CAUZXS010005742.1, read as the reverse complement.
GTAATTTTTATTCTTTTGTTTTTGCTCATGTGATTTCTTACCATATTTATTGAGGACATGGATTCACGACTTTCCTGAAGCCACTTAAAGTGGCTGAAATATATAAATATATATATATCAGACAGTATTTAATCCAATAAATCCAGAGTTGGGAACAATTCCAAGCAGGACAATTAAAATATTCAAAAATAGAATATTAAATTTAAGTAATCCCAGTCAAGAGCTCAATGTAAATAAATTCCACAGAGCATATTATTTAAAAAAAACAAACAAAAAAAACAAGCTGTCACATTAAGATAATAAATTTATTTCCATCCTGTTAAAAAGCATTGATACAAATCAATGCTCTAAAACATTAACAGGACTTCTTCAGCTCAAACAAGAAAATGGATTAAAATAACTATTTCACATTTACAACCAGACTTTGAAAAAAAAAACCTTATTCCTTCTATATAAAAGTAACCCTTCCAATTCAAGAACCAATAAGTATCAACTTATTTTGGCATGTAAAGAAACATCTGGTTTCATCATACTTCAAATTTAACAGAGGAAAAATTTACAGCTACAAAAATATGTCTAAACAGTCTAACATTCATATAAAAAAAAAAGTGTTATTCAGACATTTTAGTACATCAAATTTTAATCATTAAATTGAAATAAAACAATCTAAAACTAATGTTATGCATGGTAAAATACCCACAAATTACAATAATAGAGCAAAAATTACTAATATTATTTCAAATTTTAATTCATTTATCAATTTAATAAATCATAGTTATTTATTATTTATTTATTTATCTATTCAATAATTTTTAAAAACAGTCTAAATTTATTTCTATGCCTACATCTAGCAATAAAATCACATCTCTAATTTAATAGGTTAACAGGATCAATTTTATCAAATTATATTATTATTAGATTATTATTATCATTATGTTTTATTATCTTATTATATTATATCTTACAATATATTATGATTATTTTTAAAATATTTTTTTTTGCATTTTAAAGATGAAATATCAGTCAAAAGGTCTTTCATAACATTTCAGCCACTTAAAGTGGGACCTTGGAAAAGACATGAATCCATCTCTTCTTCATCCAGTGATAGAATTTATTGGCATCACAAAGTTACAGGAAATAAGATAAAGAACGAGATTCTGATAGGACTTGAAATATCATCAGAAATCTTAAAAGCTTGTTTTTCTTAGTATATCTTGAATTGTTTCAATTTTGTGATGAAGCATTTCTGTTATTTTCTTTTTTTTTTACTTGTATTTTCTTTAGCGTTGAACTGTTGCTTTTTATCTTTAATTTATAGGGATAAAAAAATACATTAATGAAGAAAAAAAAATCTAATGAATAATTTAGGGTTGACATATCAGAACATTCAAAAAGAGAACATTCCCAATGATATTCTGCAACTGTCTGACACATGATTTGTTGAAGCACCAGTGAAAATTTTGTATGTGAACATATGATATATATATATATATATATATATATATATATATATATTACACGTATACCTTTATCTGCACATACATATATTTGCACACACACAGATACACACATATATATCATCATTATCATCATCAAGTCATACTAATAGCATGGATTCCCTTGACTCTATCTTGCCATCCATTCCTATTGGTCATCTAGACGGCATCCAGTGTCTGCACAGAGCTGATGAATGTAAATCTTTGCTGGTTGGCTAACACTAGTATGTCCATGTGTGAAGAATGTCACTTATGAGTTCATCCTAACTTTTTCAACAGTGCCCCACATATTTTGCTTGTCTTACTTGGATGGTTTGTGAGATGGGAGATAAGTGACTGTACAGTTACTGTTTTGTGGAGTGCTGCTTCCAGGATTTTTTCAAAACATGCAGCATCCTTATGTAGTACTCATCTAGCTTTAAAGTCAAGATGGTTCAGTCATACAATAGTAATAACACCGCGACAGCTGGGAAGAATTCTTGTTTTATTTTATCAGAGTGGTCAGATTTTCACATGGTCAATAATCTGTTGATAGCAATCCAAGTCATTTCTATAAGTATACTGAAATCACTTTCAGTAGATGAGATATTGCTACCAAGGTATGGGAAATGGTCTACTAATTTTAGCGGCTTGCCATTTAATGTGGAGATGGCGCTATTGAGCACTATATATATCATACAAGGGCAGAACAATGGAAACCATGGGACTCAGCATGGTGGATGTGAAACTAAGCAGATGAACTCAGAAGCTGGGGGATGGCATTTCTTATGATGCTTGGCGTTAAATCTTAAAGGTTAATGGCCAGGATCAAATAGGTCAGCGGGAAACTATTGCTACTCATCTATAAAAGTGGTATCTGTTGATGAGAAAAAATTAGCCACTGAAAGATTATGAGGACTAAAAAACAAACCAACACACACACACACACATATATTTATGTACATAAATGCACACACAGATATATACATGTACATAAGTGCACATACAGACATATATACACACGTACACATACACATATATATGCACATACAAACACAAATACACATATGTACACATAAGCATATATATATATATATATGCATACACATACACACATATATATGCACATATATTCTCCCTCCAGCTATGGGTAAATAGTAGAGCAGACTAGGTTCTTCAGCCTTGGTGAGGCAACTAGTCTAGGAGAAGGAAAACTCTGAATTCAAACCTGTTAAACTCCGCTTAAAAATTGACCTTGTGTTATCTCCTGCCCTAATGGAGTGGTTGTTAAATATACATATATATGCACATACACATATGAACACATCTGCATATGTATCCACACACACATGTATATATATATATATATATATATATAGTTCCCATGATTTTGAGTCCAAATAGGCTAAAATGTTTGGGGAAATCTCAATTATACAATAATTATTAACCCTTTGTAATTCTGGATATTTTTTTGCTTTTTTTTATTTTATCTTTCTTTTTATCAGGACAATTTTGTCTGACAAATTGTTCACCTTTGAAATAATAAATTACTGAAATTTAGAACAAATTGATAGTTTCAGATAAGATCAAAACTTTGTTTAGCAAGATAAGTTCAGCATTACATGTTATCAAAAACTGCAATGAGATGGTATGAAAACTCTAAGTCTCAAGTTTAAGTTAATTATATAAGGCATCTGTCAGTTTCCTGAAACTATGGATCTGCACTCAGATCTTGTGACAGGCATGGTTAAGATTGGAGGGAAGACCAGCAATTTCCGCCTGCAGCAGATCTCTCTTCATGACACTGACTCTGTTCAAGGAAAGGAAAAGGTGCTATACAACTTCACATAAGATGTCAGACTGCTTCAGGAATTCCTGGTTTTGACTTCAGAAATTTCCTTCTTCAAGACCAGTTGACCTACCAAGCCCAGTGAGTCCAGCCTGCACTACAATTTTTCCCATAGCTGGAGGGAAGTTTGTGAATTTCTTTACTTATACTTAAAGACTGAGGAATATATCATTCACTAAACAAAACAAAAAAAGCTAAGAAAAAGATGAAATATCTATCAAAAGGAATGTGTGGAATTATAAAAATCATCATCATCATCATGTTGCGGCATCAGCACAGGTATCCCTGACCCTCTCCTGCCACCCCTCCCAATTGCCCATCACTTCCAGTAGGTATTCAAGGCTACATCCTGTATCAGCACAGAGCTGTTGTATATAGGTTCTAGCTGGTCGTCCTGCCTTTGCTTGTCCATGTGAGGGGGTCCACTGGAGTATGTCACTTATGAGTTTGTCCCTACTTCTCCAGCAGAGTCCTGCATGTATAGTTCATCTAACTTGGATATTTTTCATGATGCGTGGTAAGTGGCCATATAACTGCTGTTTTGTGAGGTGCTGCCTCCAGGACTTGTTCAATATTGCTTGCAGCATTCTTGTGTAGTTGCCATCAAGCTTTTTCTCCATATGTTTAATTAGCGTTGAGGTAGTGCATCCATACAGCAGTATCAACACGAATGCTGCTTGGAAAAAAATTACATTGCATTTTATCGGTCAGATCTGACTTCCATATGACCCATAGCTTATCAATAGCTGTCCATGCCTTTGCTAGTCACATGTTGATGTCTGTCTCGGTTGATGAGACACTGCATCCTAGGTAAGTGAACTGGTGTACTAGTTTCAGAGAGCTACCGTTTAATGTGGAGATGTTGTCTCTTTGATGAAAGCACATATATTCAGTCTCATGTGCATTGACATGGAGTCCAATGCCTGCAGCTGGTCATTCCAGACTATGTAGCAGGGTTTCGGCTTGGGCAGGTGTATTTGCCAGAAGTGCTATGTCATCAGTGTAGTCCACATCCATAATTGTTCATGTGGGATACTTTCTGCTTCTTTCCTTTGTTAGCTTGAAACCATTATAAAAATATTCCATCACAAAATTTCAGATAACTTTGAAATATCATAATAAGGTTATTGTTATTATTGGCTTGTTCTACAGCAATGAGGATTATGAGAAATATACACAGTCCATCAACTATAGACACTTTCTTTTGTCTGCACTGATTATCTAAAGATGATATTTGCTTGAACACACTGAATCTACTCTTTAAACTAGTTGACCTTCCTCAGTAGCTCTGCAAATCAAGAAGGACAATTCAAACTGTAAAAATTAGAAAAAATTTTTTATGTCTGAGTGACTTTCTCTAAGACTGTTTTACAGGGCAGAGGGGCTCTCACCTTCTCAGCTATTTACCCATAATTAGGGTCAGGGGATTAAAACTGTTATCAGCATAAAAAATTAAATTTTCAAATCAATCTCAAATTCCAGCTAAGGCAGTTGATTTTCACTTCTTATTAACACCATTTGTAAAAGGCATGAACTCATTTCTTATAATCCAGGTCAATTCAGGTAGTTAACAAAAAGTTTCTGCGGTAAAAGCAGAAATAAAGGCAGTAGTTGGAGAAATTAGATTTAAAAGTCCACTTTTCGTTCATGGTATCAGTAGCAAAAAAAGTATAAGCATTGCTACAGGAAATAGCAAACTCTACTGGTATTGTATATGAGTTTGTGTCTTATCATTTTTATAGCAAATTCCCTTGATTTGATTTGAATGCGGAAGAATGTATTATCCAATGAAAAAACTCAGTGATGTAATGGTTATTTCTACTGGGAAAAGACTTAACAAGCTAAATTTTAATGTAAAATGAGGTTATTTGTATTTCACTTTATGGAAGTGGCCGTGGTGTAATGGTTATCGTCTTAGGAAATGGACACAGCAACACAAGTTCAAATCCTGGACGAGACTGATTGCATTTCACACAGCACTAATACCCTTGGGAAAGGTATCAATCCAATCATTCTCCCTCCAGCTATGGGTAAATAGTAGGGCTGACTGGGTTCTTCAGCCTTGGTGAGAAGGAAAACTCTGAATTCAAACCTGTTAAACTCTGCTTAAATTTAACCTTGTGTCATATCCTGCCTGAGCAGAGGGATTGGGTAAATATGTATTTCACTTTGTGTTAATATCCTTCGGAAATGCATGAAACCATCTCCTCTTCCTCACTCCCATCTTAGAGTAAATAGTAAACTGGGGTTTCTAGCCTTATAGATGAGCAAACTAGACTTAAAAATGGAAAAGCTCTGAATTCAAAATGATCATGTTTGAAGCGAGCAACTCCATCTCATAAAAACCAACTTGCTATGGAAACCAAATGGTCGGTTGTTGGGCTTAATGGCATCTCAACCTTTCTAAGGTTATTTTATTCTAAATCAGGATTATTTTTGAATTTTGAATACATCTTTATTTTCATTTTCATAATTTATTATATAGTCCTGTCTTTTAAAAGTCTATGATTTTCTTTGGTTTAAGTTAAAAGAGTTCTCTTCGGTTTCTTGCCTGAAAGTATCTTTTACTGATAGATGCTAACTTTTTGCATTCCAAAAAGATGTGTTTTACTGTGATTATTTTGGCAATATGTGCATTTCAAAAGCATCATCACATGGTTGGACTGTGACCCTATGTCCCCAAAAAGAGTCTTCAGGATGAAAAGCAAATGATGAAGATGAAGAAAAAGATAAGATCTTATGAAAAAGAACAGAAGAAAATCCTGCAGGGAATGTCACAAAACTTAAAATATAACATTTTCTTTTGCTGATAATCTTTTAAAATCTTTCCCTTCTTCTTGCCACCATGTAATCTCTTTCTGTCTACTACACTCTAATCTATTCTAATATGCTAAAAGCCCACTTTGAATAACAGTTATTGTCACAGGAAATAGAATCTGTGGCCCAAGTTCAAATCCTGCACTGTTTGCATTTTATTTCATGCTAATGCTCTTGGAAAAGGCAGGACTATCTGTTCTACTCACAGCCATGGGTAAATAGTTGGGTAAATTAGGTTCTTTTGCTTTAGTTAGGCAACCATCAAGAGAAGAAAAATTTTGAATTTAAACCAGCTTTACTCCACTTAACAAATTGACATTGTATTGCACCTTGCAATAGGTTGGCTGAATACATACTAATATGCAGAAGTTTAAGGTTTGTATTTACCAACTCCTTTGTCATGAACTGGATGTAACACAAGGTCTATTCTTAAGTGGAGTTTAACAGGTTTAAATTCAGTTTTCTTTCTCCTAGACCAATTGCAAGGGGCGTCCTCGTCATGTAATGGTTAAAGCAATGGACAGCGGAATCGTAGTAAGCGAGTTCGTACTCCAGTCGGGTTATTACGTTCACTTTCAGGCAAATACCCTTGGGAAAGGTATGAACCCCTTATCCTCCCAGCTATGGGTTAAATAGTACCACTACTGTTCTTCTAGGAGAATAGCTTTCGCATTAAATAACCTACAAGGGTTGATATGCCATTAAACAAAGAAACCAAACCAAACCTAGACCGATTGCCATAACAAGGTTAAAGAGTCCAATCTACTATTTACTGCTAGCTTGAAATAGAATAGTTGGATTCAGACCTTTCCCAAGGGAATTAGCATGATGTGGAATGCAAACAGCTTTGTCCAGGATTGAACTCAGATAGCCAAATCTGTTTCCCAAGATGATATCCATTACACTAGAGTTATCTAGTGTATCTAAGGTTCATTACAAAATAGAAAGTTCCAGGCATGTGTTTTGGCATGGATATTGGCTTAATCTTAGGATTCCAATATAAACTATTCGAGGTTGAGCTTGGGGGAATTTTGAAGTCATCAGTGGGAAAAATATCCCATTTTTCACCAAAGGGAATCAGACACAGAGACTTTGGTATGAAGTAGAAAAATGTTTTTTGATCTCATAAATGGAGGGGATAAATGAACTTAGATTCATGTTGTTCACATGGCCAGCTATATGTTGGATTCATTAGTAATTAGTGAAAATGGACTCAGCATACTTGCAAAAGATGGAAGAAGAAATATATACAAAGAAGCTCTCAGAAATTAATCATGATTTTTGTAATGTTTAAAACTCTTTTTGTTGTGTATTTATATCACATTCATATTTCTGTATATACCCACAGAATATCACATTCATATTTCAGTATATTATAACCACAGAATATCACTAAAACTATATATCAGGATTATTTCATTAAATTATTTTGTCTCTTATTTTTTATTTTTTGTTTGCCTGAGCAATACTAGGTACCTCCGCTAGTTTATAATTATTTTATTTCTTTGAATCTGCTAATCACCCTAAAATTCTTGTCATGTATTTGAAACTGCTAAGAGGCAAATTGTCATTCACTCAATGAAAAAGTTGTCTTCTCAAACAATGACACATACTTATCCTTTCTGTAGGAAAAATCCATAAAGGAGAACGCAGAGGATGCTTATCATGTTGGCATTATTTGATAAGTTCCTTTCTTTCTTTCTTTCTTTTTTCCAGTCTTCCTTTTCCTTTGTTTACAGTGCTTTCTTTCTTTCCTTTTTCCCTCCTATTTTTACACCCTTTATAACTTCTTTTTGTTTTTGATGTCTTATAAGTCTTCATCTTTTTTCCCCCTTTTGGATTCAGATCAGAGATGAAACAATAATCTGAATGATAATTGGGACCCCAAGGACACATTACATGGTAGAAATCTTAAAGAGAGATATAAAACAAAAGAAAATAAAATGTGCTAAGATACCTTACATAATTTTGAGATGAGTCATTATCATTCCAAGAATTGTTCAGACTATTGATCGCATTCTTTTTGTTGTTTTTATTCTCATGACAATGTTTTGCCTGATCCATTTTCCGGCCTTCTTCAGGTGTACAATCCATATGGAAAGAAGAAAAGATATTTTTTAAGGCCATCTCTACAGTTTTGGTGGGCATTTTAATATTTTAAAGTTGCAGATACTACCTTTTTAAAAAGCAGGGGCTGGCCACCGGCTCTATCTATATTGACTGTAAACCTGAAGATATATGTCGGATGGATCAGTCAAAACATTGGAAATAAAAAGAATGAGATCAATCATCTGAACTACCCTTTTTAAAATATATAAAGTTTTGATATAAGCAACATAACTATATAAAAATATAAACTGCATAAATAATATATAAAATAGGTAACATGATTCAATTTATATATCTATACATATATTTCCGCTGAAGAAAATATAACTGAAAAAGGAAAACCAAATTACTGAAATTAATAATTTATTCATATGATAAGATAACACATCACTCAGTAAGTCCCCCAGGCCTGATATAAATGGCGCAACTAATAAAAAAATCCATATAATTTTTATAAAGTACTGACCTTCAAATGGCATGTATCAAAATTTGAGCCCAACCAGATTATTAGTTTACAAACTACAGTTATTTAAGTGAAATTACTTTTGCAAATTTTCAAAACAATGGAAAGATTTGAATTTCATGTGTTGAAAAAGCATTACTTTCTGATGGGAAAAAATACTGATCAAGCAACGCAATGGTTTGAGAAGTTTGATTCGGACTCTGTTCCATTAGAAACAACAGTTAAGAGGTAGTATGCTGACTTTAAATGCAGTCATACAGACACAAATGATGCTGAATGCTCAGGTCACCCAAATTTGGCAGTTGTCCCGGAAAACACCAAAAAATTCCACAAACTCGTTTTGGCCGATTGAAGTTGCATGAGATAGCAGAGGAGTTGAAGATATCAGAAGGCAGTGTATTCACCATTTTGCATGAACATTTGTCAATGAGAAAGCTGTGTTCAAAGTTAGTGCTGTGTTTGCTCACAGTCGATCAAAAACAACAACATGTTGACAACTCAGTGTATCACCCTAGAAGGAGACTATTTTGATGAATAAAGATAAATTTTGCTCAAAAGTTTTTTTATTAGTTAGGCCCAGGACTTATTGAGTGATGAGATATTTTACCCCAGTTTTCATTTTCCAGTCTATTTTTTTTACCACATTATTGAATATTATCATCCAAATTATTTGTGGTATAACATCAGTAAGCAAATGACAAGCATTAAAAATTATATGAATCAGTGGAAAATGAAGGTAATAATAATACCAATGATAGGAATGGTTCCAAAGGCTCCAACTAAGAAACTGAAAATTCAGTGGGTATCATCATGGTGTAATGGTTAAAGCGATGGACTGTGGAATTGTAGTAAGCGAGTTCAAACTCCAGTTGCGCTATAACATTCACTTTTGGACAAATACACTAGGAAAAAGTATGAACCCTCTTATCCTCCCAGCTATGAGTTAAATAGTACTACTACTGTTCTTCTAGAAGGATGAGTTTGGGATTAAATAACCTACATTAAACATTGATGCTATTAAACAAAGAAACCAAACCAAACCAAACCAAACCTGAAAATCCAAAGATGTTAGACTGCCCAGACCACAATACTGCTAAGATTGGCTAAAATACGAAGAAATGTCCTGGAAAGCTGAGAAAACTTGACACTCAGACTTCAGTGAAATGCAGCAGTTACTACTGCCATGAAAAACTCAAAAGGAGTATAATAATAATAATAATGATAATAAAAAAGAGAACCTGCCGAATTGTGGACTTTGCCATCTCGGCTGGCCACAGGGTGAAACTGAAAGAAAATGAAAAAGAGAAATAAATACTAAGACCTTACAAACTATGGAAAATGAAAGGATGGTGATACTAACTGCAATTGACATGCTCGGTACAATCACCAAAGAATTGGTACAGGGACTGAAGGACTTGGAAATAAGAGGACAAGCGGAGACGATCCAGACTACAGTACTCGTGAGATCAGCAAGAATATAAGGAAGAGTCGTAGAGGCTTGAGGAGTCTTGTTGCCACTCAGACTCCAGTGGAAAATAATCAGCTAATGTTGATATGAAAAACTCTTGAGTCAAATAATGATAATAGTTGAAAAATTCACTGGTGCTTTGAAATTCAAACAAATCACCAAATACAGGTTAAGTGATCAAATCAAGTCATAAACAAAGATATCTATCCAATAATAAATGTCACTGTTGCAAGTAACAGCAGAAGAAAACTGAAAGAAATGAAAATTTACTAGCATATCTAAACCTTGCCAGAGATGAAGACTACCACTGTACCCATCGCTGCAGGTACATTTGAAAACAGCTTTGGAAAGAATTTGGAAGAATCAGGAATCTGTAGAAGAATAACTAATTACTAAAATCAATTAGAATACTGAGAAGAAATTTTCGGTATTAAGAAGACTTGCTATTATTTGAAATCCAGAATATATATATATATATATATATATATATATATATATATATGTGTGTGTGTGTGTGTTGGGGTACTGCATCAGTCATAATTTACTGGATTTCAAATAATAGCAAGTCTTCTTAATACTGAAATATTCTTATATATAAAAGAATATATGTATTGTAACTGTGTTGGTTGTCACTATTTCACTTTGTGGGTTTATGGTGAACCAAGAGCGATATAATTTGGTGAGTGCTCAATGTCTGTAATAGAGCTATTATATAATAATAATAATCAATAAATATATAATAGATATTATATATTCAATGTCATGGAAGTTTGAAAACTAAAGTAACAAACTTCCATGGCATTGAATATATAATATCTATTATATATTTATTGATTATTATTATTATAAGAATATATATGTGGGTGTGTGTGTGTGTGTATTGGAAATATTGAAGTATAAAAAAGAAACAACATGCTTAAGTGAGGACTAGCCATAATGTGTTTTTGACTGTTTGTTTGTAATTCTACATAGACTCAGGCGTATTTTTGCTGAGACGATTCTGTGATCAGAAGATACTCCTTTAAAAGAGGAGTATGCATTACAGTTCACAGCGCTATTTATACACTTCTTGTTTATGAGTATATAATTTGACTGTGCTCTAACATTATTTAGGTAGGTGTATGTCCATAGTTTTCTCTTCCTTTTTTGGAATTTAGTGTTTTGGCATGAAAGACTGTTCTTGAGTGAAAAATCTGTTAGATATTAGCCATTCCTATAGAGCAGGTTGTGTAGGCAAAATTTATAATTTTCATCTTTGCCTATTTGAGCATTCATGTTTCCACTGATGATTAGAATATTATGTTTGGGAACATATTGAAGATATTACCACTTTCTATGACAGGCTATCTGTTTCCTCACTGGTATAGGTGGGTCTGTAGTCAGAGACGATTGTTGTGCAGAGGTTGTCATTAAATGTAACACACATAATTCTCAGTTAGGTTTTATATATACTATTTAGTGATTTTAAGGTATGAAGACTGAGAAGCATTACCAGACCTCCTACAATGGCATTGACAGAGTTTTTCCGCATAAATGCCAAGACAAATGTCCACCCGTTACTGGTATCATGGTATTTCAAGTCTAGTTCAGTAGGGTAATATCTATACTCTTGCACTCATATACTATCTATATTGTGCTCAGCTGCAGATGCAGTAATACTTTGGGAGCTGGTTTATTGTGTTTAAAGTCCTAAAGTTAAATGTTGCTATGTTAATATTTTTGCATCTAAGTAAGTTGGGTTTCAGCGCTGTAACTGATTTTTTGAAAACAGGAGACAGAAAAAAGGAAAAATCAAAGGAACACATTCCTTTTAATAAAAAGACACAAAAAATCATGTCAATCCTGCATAAAGGGCAATTTAATCTAAGAGTTCTCTGCGGTCAACTTATGCACAAGTTTTTATATTTCCCCTTTTCTCACAAAATTCAAACTGAAGAAACATGGGATATTAAAAGATATAAACAACAAAAAGGAACAGAAAAAAATAATAATGATTAAATCTAAACAATATGATAATAAAATAAAAATAACCCACTTCTCTTCTATGTTACAGGAAGATTTTATTTTGGGCAGGAATAATAAATTCATTCTGATGACACTATTAATACCGTGAAACATGTCATTTTGTTTTTGCATACTATCTTCTTTTTTTCATATATATATATATATATATATGTGACAGGAGAGAACATGTAAACCCCTTCATTGCTATTGCTCCCAGGTCCACTCTGGCCTGGAGTGGTAGCACCTGATAGGGCCCTATCTATGGGTTAAATAGAACTAACAGCATACTTATGCTAAAATGAATTGAGTAAACTGAATAGCTTGAAATAGAAACGTTTTTGACAATTAAACCGTACTTACACTTAAACTTATGCTTAACTGAATTATTTCAAAGAGAACTGTTTTTCGACATTAAAACTGTATTTACACTTAACTGAATTATTACATATAACTGCTTGAATAGTTTGAAATGGAAATGTTTTTGACAATTAAATTGTGTACTTATGCTAAACTGAACTGTTTTCAATAGAACAGATTATTTACATAAAAATGGATTTGGCGTTAAATAACCTACAAAGGTTGATATGCCATAAAACCAAACAAACCAAACCAGAACATGTAAAAAAGTCATCTGATGAGACGGAGAATATAGCAATAATATTCTCCGCCAAAATAAATTTATTATGACGACTTAACCGAGTTTGAGTCTCCATTTAATTGTACTATATATATATATATATAATTAAATATACTTAAATGTAGGTGCGCACACACACACACATATATATATACGCACATATATGCATATATCTATAAGTACAGAGACAGATCTATGCATATATAAAGGTATAAACATGCATATATAAACATATATGCCTACATATATATACATATAAATATATATATAAACACATACATATTTTAGCCAAAACGAGGCTAACGAAAGCATGGACAGCTATCAATAGGCTATCGATTATATGGAAATCAGACCTAACCGATAAAATGAAACGCAGTTTCTTCCAGGCAGCGGTCACATCGATACTGCTATATGGATGCACTACATGGACGCTAACAAAACGGCTGGAGAAGAAACTAGATGGCAATTACACAAGAATACTGCGTGCAATCCAGAACAAGTCCTGGCAGCAACACCCCACAAGACACCAACTGTACGGCCACCTGCCCCCTATCACGAAAACTATTCAAGTTAGACGAACCAGACATGCAGGACACTGCTGGAGAAGCAGAGATGAACTCATAAGAGATGTACTCTTATGGATCCCCACACATGGCCGCGCAAAAGCAGGGCGACCAGCTCGAACGTACATTCAGCAGCTATGTGAGGATACAGGGTGTTGTCCTGAAGACCTACCTAGGGCGATGAACGATAGGGAGGAGTGGCGAGAGAGGGTCAGGGATATCCGTGCTACCAGCACGATATGATGATGATGATATATACACACAAATAGATAGATAGAGATATACACAAACATATATAAAGATACTTACAGGTATATCTATAGATGTATACATACATGTATATCCATACATCTATATATATATATATATATGTATATATATATTCATTCATATATACACATATGAATATGCATATATATATATATATATATATATTTATATATATATATGCATATTCATATGTGTATATATGAATGAATATATATATATATATATATATATATTCATTCATATATACACATATGAATATGCATATATATATATATATATATATATTTCATTGAACAATATAGAAATGTTTTGTCTACATAGTCATACCACTTTTGCAATATACACACCCCTGATGATGGCCCAAGATCAGGTAAAAAGTACAAGGCTAATAATTAGTTATGGGAATTTCATCAACCAATTCCCACTGGATACTATAAAATCAATTTGGCAACTGGAAAAGACATATACAAAAATATGTAGACAAAACATGTTTATGTTGTTCAATGAAATATGCATTAACAAAGAAATGCTGCCCAAATGCACACACACACACACACACACACATATATATATATATATATATACAAATACACAAATTTTTCCAAAGTATAGATAGATATATATATATATAGATATATATTTGTACACACACATATATATGTATAGGACCATACACACATCTCTCTCTCTCTATATATATATATATATAGTTACATGTTTCACCTCTGATAGAAAGGTGTTTGTGCGACAACAGTCACCATCAATGAAAATGGACATGGGAGTATGAGTTTAAATCCTGGACAAAACTGTTTGCATTTCTCATAGCACTAATACCCTTGGGGAAAGTATGATTCCACCGATAGATAAATAGTTGAGCAGACTGGACTCTTCAACCTTGGTAGTGCAACTGGTCTAGGACAACAAAAACTCTGAATTCAAACCTGTTAAACTTCACTTAAAAATTGACCATGTGTCACATCCTACTCTGGTAGAGGAATAGGTAAATATATATATATATATATATATATATATATATATATATGAACAGATACATAGATATATGTATGGATATATATAATATAGATACATATATGCATATAAATACATTCATGCATACACATATGTATATAAATATATAGAGAGATACATATATGAATATATATAGAGAGATAGAGATAGATAGATATACACATGAGAATTATTCTAAAAGTTACGAGCATCATTCAGATTTTAGATTTTCAATACACCTCTTGCATTTATATGGTCTTCATCTGAAAATTATATATATATATAGTCATCCACAGACAGATCTGTTTCGTTCTATCAGAACTCATCAGTGTGGCTAGACAGTATCTCCCCGTAGCTGGGATCGAAACCCGGTTGAATCAAACGTCAAGCCAAAGCTTCTAACCATTTAGCTACAAGGAGATATTAGCTACGAAGTACATTTTAAACGGTTATGAATCACAATTAATATTGTTTACATACATCCATTTAACATTTTAATGAGCAGGAGATAACACATGGTCAATTTTTTTAGCAGAGTTAAACAGGTTTAAATTCAGAGTTTTTCCTTCTCCGAGACCAGTTGCCATATCAAGGTTAAAGAGCACAGTCTGCCCTACTGTTTACCTATAGCTGGAGGGAGAATAGTTAGATTCATACCTTCCTTAAGAATATTAGCAGGATGTGAAATGCAAAGAGTCAAGTTCAGGATTTGAACTCAGGTCACTGCGTCTATTTCCCAAAACGGTAATCATGACACCACAAGTGCTTCCTATATATATAGATTCCTATATATATAGATTCATCCAAAGATATAAACATCCATTAGTATATAGATACATAAACACCTATATACATGCACACACACACACACACACATATATATATACACATACATATACAGATATATATACGCATGTCTATATACATATATATACATATATATGAATACACACACACATATATATATATATATATACACATATATATACATACAAATACACACACATATATATATATAAACACACACACACATATATATATATGCACATATTAACTTAACTGTAGAATTTGCACAGGTTCAACTACTAATAAATAATAATGTGAAGAACAATTGATGTAATAAAATATGGT
This sequence comes from Sepioteuthis lessoniana, assembly GCA_963585895.1. Lineage (NCBI taxonomy): Eukaryota > Metazoa > Mollusca > Cephalopoda > Myopsida > Loliginidae > Sepioteuthis > Sepioteuthis lessoniana. The sequence continues at coordinate 400,419 of CAUZXS010005742.1, read as the reverse complement.
TCAATATTATCTGTATATACTAATCAAACCATGAAATTTCAATGCACTTAGCCAGCCATTATTATTCAAAGCAAAAATAGGAAGTAAGATATTGTCGTGTTTGTTGTTTGTTTGTCTTCTTACCTCAAGGTCACATCATAAATCTTGAAATATTCAAAATATATTTGAAAACTTTACAGATCTTAATTTCTACATAGAAAAATATCTACAAATTGTTTACAAGACCAAAACGTATTTTCAACTTTTTTTGTTTTAATGACTGAATCAAATTTAGGATTATAAGAGAAACGAGAATTTGATTTCATACAAGAGTTAGGTGGTTATCATCTGAAGAAATGGATACTGCAGCCCAAGTTCAAATTCTGGATGAGGCTATTTCCATTTTGCATGATGCTAAAGCTCTTGAGAAAGGTAGGAATCCTTCTATAGCAATGCGTAAATAATAAGGCAGACTGGGTTCTTTCATCTTGGTATGGCATCCAATCTAAAAGAATTCAATCCTGTTAAACTCTACTTGAAAAAAAATTGACCTTGTGTTGTACCTTGCTCATGCAAAAAGGTTATATAAAAAAATATATATATATTTACCAAACCTCTCTGCTCGGGCAGGATAGGACACAAGGTCAATTTTTAAGCAAAGTTTAACAGGTTTGAATTCAGAGTTTTCCTTCTCCAAGACTAGTTGCCTCACCAAGGCTAAAAAAACTAGTCTGCCCTACTATTTACCCATAGCTGGAGGGAGAATAATTGGATTCATACCTTTCCCAAGGGTATTAGTGCTATGTGAAATGCAATCAGTCTCGTCCAGGATTTGAACTCGTGTTGCTGTGTCCATTTCCTACGACGATAACTATTACACCATGTATGTAGATAAAGAGGGTCGTTCAAAAAGTTCTAAGCCTCACAAAAAAAAAAAAAAAGGCAATAGCTGAACATTTTTGTTCTGGCAACACACTATCACTTCTAATAAAAACCAGAAAGACTAATCTAGATTTGTCAAAATTTCTTTGTAGGTGAGGCTCATATAAATGAGAAAGGTGTGCGACAAATCCACAATCTGACTGAGGCTTATAAATGTATGTATCTATATACATGTATTAAAAATTGACCTTGTGTCACATCCTGCTTGTGATGGAGGAGTTTGGGAAATACAAAGACAGCAGAAAGCAACTGTTTTAGTTTTTTAGTTTCAATGTATCCTTGACAAGACAAGAAAACGTTAGGAACATTCTTGTGATTTGAACTCAATCCATTGGAAATTGGGAAAATTCATTTGATCTGATTCCTTTTGATTCAAAGGATGAAAAAAAAAAAAAGGTTGTGCAACTTTCAATTTGATCTAAAATTTACATTTCAATGTCGTAGTAGTAGTAGTAGTAGTAGTAGTAGGAGGAGGAGGAGGAGGAGGAGAAGGAGTAGAGAGCTGAAGAAAAAGTATGTTTTTTTTTTGTTTTTTAATCTCTTTAAACAAAACCAAATTTAATTCCTTGACTCAAATCCATTGAAGTGGAAAACAAAATAACATACAAAAAACAAACTGAAACAGAACACAATTTGATAATCTCTGCTTGACTTTATCTATGATTCAAATTATACCTTTGTAGTCTATCTTGATAGAAAATTTTCAATAAGATCATCCTAATCTACTCAGGAGAGTCAAAAGTTTTGCAATATTAGCATACGTGCTAGTTTCTGGAATAAACTTCAGGAACTTGAGGGAACTGAACTGATGCCACTCCCAGAATATAATTTGTCACCTAGATCCCTCTGATGATTACTTGTTTTGATCCATGGTTTACTTCCAGCAGTTTTGACACTTCAACAACCAAGAGAAGGTGGAAGATTCAGTGAAGAAGTTCTTTTCATTTTTTTTAATGTACCATTAAAAAAATAAATTCATGAATATTTGGTATTACAGTGTTTGGATCTCATTGCTTAAAAAGTCATCATCAGCAGATGTGACATCATCATATGAACTTTTCAGCCCACCTCGTACTCAAGAATAAATGTACTGGTTGGTTTGGTTTGGTTAGGTTTGGTTTCTTTGTTTAATGGCATATCAACCTTTGTGGGTTAATATATGCCAAAACCATCCTTGTAGAAGAACAGCAATGATAAGAAGGTTCATACCTTTTTCGAGGGTATTAGTCTGAAAGTGAATGAAGTAGCATTACTGAAGTTTGAACTCACTTAATTCTCAGTTGCATTCCAGTACTTTAACCACAACACCAAAAGGACTCCCCACAGAAAATGTACAGGTAATATAATTGGATGAAATGAAATGATCACATTTATAGCTGCACAAGTTCCAGCAATAAAAAGTGCATTAATAGCATTCAGATTCCATGTAAATACACTCAATCCTTCTTAGATTTTAACACTGACCTGTATTTTTATATGCGTATGATACAGTGCATTAGACTCAGAGTAAATCCATTACAATTTGGCTGAAGACTCCTAAAATTTCATCAGAATATCAATTCTTTTCTCTGTCATGGGTCTCTTGTTGAAGCTTGTCTGGCTGACATGCCGGGTGACAAAAGAAATGGTACAACACACATTCAAAGTTTTGTTCCTATGTTAATAATTCAGGTTAGCCATTGCCATGAATTTCCAAATTATCTTTCACAGGGAAGAATAAACTGACTGCATTTTCGGAAGTCAATATCAAAGCCCCTAAAAAGAGACTTCTAAAATGCTAAGACCCCGCCCCAAGAATATATCTGCACCTTAGTACTCCAGAAATGTAATTGCTAAAACACAAAATACAAAGGGGGGGTGTCCTTGTGGTGTAATGGTTAAAGTGATGGCCTGCGGAATCGTCGTAAGCGAGTTCATACTCTAGTCGCTCTATTATGTTCACTTTCGGGCAAAAACCCTTGGGAAAGGTATGAACCCCCTTATCCTCCCAGCTATGGGTTAAATAGAACCACTAAACAAAGAAACCGAAACTGAAACCTCAAAATGCAAACTTTCTTATCATTTGCTTCAATCAAAAATTACCTGTGACTCATCAGTTGTCAATCAAATACCTCTACACTTCTACTTGACGGATTGTCAGTGGTAAGATGACATTACATAACACAGTGTTGCAATGATATATATATATATATATATATATATATATATATATATATATAACTGCCTTCTGAGTGCAGAATGGGACATGAGGGATGTTGGTGATGGAAAAACATTATATAACACAGTTTTACAATTTTACTTAATATATGTAAATATACATAAACATAAACATAGACTGCTATTGACAGGTTAATAAAGATATGAAAATCTGATCTCTGATCAAATAAAACAGGAATTCTTTCAAGCTGCAACCATATCAGTACTGTTGTATGGCTGAACCACTTAGACTTTAACAAAACAACTTGAGAAAAAGCTAGATGGAAACCACATGAGCATACTGCATGTTATTTTGAAGAAATCCTGGAAGCAGCACCCTACAAAACAGCTGTTGTATGGCCACTTACCTCCCATCTCACAAAACATCCAAGTAAGACAAGCAAGACATGCTGGGCACAGCTGGAGAAGTAATAATTAACTCATATGTAACATTCCTCTATAGACACAGCAGTGATGGCTGAACACTGTGCAGAAACTGGATACCACCAAGAGGACTAACCAATATGATGGCCAATAGGGACAGATGGAAAGATGATTATATATTGTATAAAACATTTTTCAATGACTGCCATTATGATCCAATACCTAACTGCCTCCCTATGGGGAAAGAATATGACATTAGGTTGTTTTAGCATAGGTATCCACACACATATATGGATAAGGATGAAAATAGCCCAGTCACTATATCCAGTGTTACAATTCTCCCCTTTCTTTTATAGTGCAATGGGAAGTTTCTGCCTCAGAGTTGAATTCCCCAGGACTAGTAAAAAGGGAGTGGGAACGACAGTTTGATCCTAAGCAGATGCACAGATACTCAAATTCTAAGTAGAAGTATCAGACTACATGGAAATAATCCCATCATTTTTATGGGTATTATGCATGTCATCAATATGATAACTAAGAACAATTTTAAGACCAGTGTTTGGCCAATAGCCTAATAATTTTCCTAGTGCTAAACTCACGAAATGTTAAAAAATTAACCACTTTTTTTACAGTCTTTCTTTAAAGCTAATTCAGGCAATTGTAAGAAAAGAGAAACAAAAGCCTCAAGGTTTATACTGTTTCTTTGAAAGCAAAAATATATGTATTTATAAAAAGAAATCAAACTTTTAAAAGGTTCTCGATTTCAAAAAGAAAAAATAAGTACAAAAATACTTTTTAAATATTGGCAAAAATCTCATTTTATAAATTAGCTTGGGCTTGGCAAAACTTGTATGAGTTTAAAAAGGCCCCATGTGGGGTTTCTAAGGAGAAAAATGTGTTTGAGTAAAGCCTGGTAAAGGAGAATATAGGTTGGAGTAAAAGGGAAAACTACCTCACTGTTTAGTTTAGGAAGGAGGGAAAAAATGAAGTTAAATTGTTTTATATCTACATAACCTTACCTGTTGTATCAGCAGGTTGGAAGAAGGGGGGGATTTTTTTTTTTTTTATGAATATTAGAAAAGAAGAAGGAAATTCAGTTGCCAAAAATCCTTCAGGGGTTGTCTGGCAATATATCTTTTTATTTATTTTCTTAAATTTTCATATCAAGTAAACAACCCCTGCCAAAAAAGAAAGAAAAAAAAAAGAAGAAAAATATCAATGTGAGATGATGATGATGAAGAACTAATAATAATAATAATAATAATAATAAGTGAATGCAGCAAACTGGCACAAAAGTATGATTATTTGCAAGAGTTCTTTGTTTAATGGCACATCAACTTTCACAGGTTATTTAATACCAAAGCTATTCTTGCAGAAGGATAGTCGTGGTATTATTTAACCCATATTTGGGGGTGGGTATCACCTCACCTACCTAGGAAGTAGCATCTCATCAACCGAAAAAGACATCGACACACGACTGACGAAGGCATGGACAGCTATCGATAGGCTCTCGATCATATGGAAGTCGGACCTAACCGATAAAATGAAACGCAGTTTCTTCCAGGCAGCGGTTGTGTCGATACTGCTATATGGATGCACTACATGGATGCTAACTAAGCGGCTGGAGAGGAAACTAGACGGAAATTACACAAGAATGTTGAGAGCAGTATTGAACAAGTCCTAGCGACAACACCCCACGAGACACCAACTATACGGATACTTGCCCCCCATCACGAAAACTATACAAGTTAGACGAACCAGACACACGGGACACTGCTGGAGAAGCAAGGACGAGCTCATAAGCGATGTACTCCTGTGGACCCCCACATATGGCCGTGCAAAAGCAGGACGACCAGCACGAACTTACATACAGCAACTATGTGAGGACACAGGATGTAACCCTGAAGACCTGCTGGAGGTGATGAATGATAGGGAGAAGTGGCGAGAGAGGGTCATGGATATCCGTGCTGGCGGTGCAACATGATGATGATGATGATGATGGAGTTCACATCTTTCCCAAGAGCATTAGATTGAGAGTGAACATAATAACATTTCTGATGATGTCACAGTTCAGTACATTAGCCATTGTGGATCTTCTACCACAGAGAATTGTGCAAGGAATTGAAATCTGGCCATGCTGACAAATGGCATTTGCATCAACCAGTATCTCTACTCGAACATGAAATGCATAAAATTTCTCGGGGACTTTCAGATGCTAATTGATTAGCCAATCCTGACCAGAAGACCAGACCTAGTATCAATTAATAAGAAAATGGAGGTGCCCGTGGTGTAGTCGTTATCGTCGGAGGAAATGGACACGGCGACACGAGTTCAAATCCTGGACGAGACTGATTGCATTTCACATAGCACTAATACCCTTGGGAAAGGTATGAATCCAATTATTCTCCCTCCAGCTATGGGTAAATAGTAGGACAGACTAGGTTCTTCAGCCTTGGTTAGGCAACTAGTCTAGGAGAAGGAAAACTCTGAATTGAAACCTGTTAAACTCCGCTTAAAAATTGACCTTGTGTCATATCCTGCCCGAGCGGAGGGGTTGGGTAAATAGTATCAATTAATAAGAAAAGAACTTGTCATTGAGAGGATTTTGCAGTTTGATGGTTTGGTTTGGTTTCTTTGTTTAAGGGCATATCAACTCTTTTTAGGTTATTTAATGCCAAAGCCATTCTCCTAGAAGAACAGTAGTGGTACTATTTAACCCATAGCTGGGAGGATAAGGGGGTTCATACCTTTTCCAAGGGTATTTGCCTGAAAGTGAATGTAATAGCATGACTGGAGTACGAACTCACGTACTACGATTCCGCAGTCCATGGCTTTAACCATTACACCACGAGGACACCCCCCCCTTTGCAGTTTGAGTAAATCACTGAGTGAAAATGAAAGAAAGTGAAAAGATAGCCAAATACTTGGACTTTAACAGAGAATCGAAAAAGCAGTGAAACATGAAGTTGATGGTGATACCAATAGTAGTTGGTATGTCTGGAATGATTCCTAAGGGCTTGGAAAGGAGACTGGAGATACTGGAGATTAGAGGAAGAATCAAGACCATAGAGATCACTGCCCTGTTAAAATCAGCAAGAATAAAAAGTCACAGAGACTTGCTGTCTCTCAGACTTCAGTGAAAAACCACCTGTTAAATTTGTGTGAAAAAAATCACATAGAGTGAAAATAAGTTTTTCCTACTGGACATTCTTCACTAAAGTCTAAGTGACAGCAAGTCTCTTCAACTGAAGATCATTTTTTTTCTTCCATCATATTTTCTATATAATGGAGATAACAATGAAATATTAGAATCTTCTACTCCTTTCAAATTAGAATCATCAGAATCATTATGGATAGTTGTTACAATAGGAACTCACTAGGATTATTGGTTGTCTAATATATAACCAAAATTCTTCATATGTTTGAGTAGATATGTATATATGTATATATAAATAATTGTTGAATAGTTGATTTTGGTAGTTTATCAAAATCAGCACTCAGTTGCATAACAAGTTGTGAAAGATCTTAAATACGATCTCCCTGAACTCTGAAAAAAGAGATTTATTTATGGCACATTGAGGCATTCCATTGTACGCACGTGGCAAGTCCATTCTCTGGATGATGTTTGGTTAATGGCCCTAGAGTGGACATATTAATGTATATATACCAGCTTATTTAGTAGTAGCACAGGGTCTGTATTGAGTTCCAGCCAGTTTTATTTTTGTCTGCCAACCGGACACTAGTTAGAATCCCAGGGCCGGTAAGTGCTGTTATTATTATTATTATTGTTGTTATTCTAGACATCAGAGTGGTGACTTCTACAATAATAATAATAATAATAATAGTGAATGCAACAAACTGACATAAAATGGAACACAAAAGGTATGACTGGGTAGGAAAGGTGATGCACTGGGAACAAAAATATTGTCAATATGTAGGGTTACACATAAATTGGTCGACTGTTGTTTCAGGTGACCCGAAGGCTCTCTTTTCAATATCTACTATACCAAGGTGTTGAGGAGAGTGCTAATCCTTTCCCTGGATTGTTCTACTTACCCTTGACCCATACCTTATAATGCTGAGTGTTAGGCAAGGAGGTCTCAAGTGCCATTTTTTGAGCTTTTAGTATGACTTGACTTGGAATTGAACCCTGGTCTCCCAGACTATTAGCAAAGGGTTGTATATCTATGTATGTAACTCTGTAAAAATAACACATTATAATGAGATTTTTATCAAAGCAATATACTGAAAATGCTCTGAAAGAGTAAAGCATTTTCCAGTCCAATTTACAACTCAATGATAATTCATTGATGTCAGTTTTCATACTGAATGGTATTATTTTTATCAGCAAAATTTTCTTTATAAAAGAAATAACAATGAAATCTTTTCCTCTTTCCAAAATAGAAGTATCAAAATCATTATTAATGGCTGTTACTATAGGAACCCAATGGGTTCATGAGTTGTCTAGTAAAAATAAAAATCAAATTAATGAATTTTTATAATTCTCTGCTACAGTGAATTTTTGACATCTTTAAAAAAATGCTGTTATCAGATTATCACTTAATTAGTGATTGCTCGTGTTAATGGTTTTATTGCAGTCAAGTATATCTATTGACTGACAGTCAATTCCTGCTTAAAGCACAAATTCTGCTAGATCACCAAAGTGATAATTATAATATGATATACCACTTGATAACTTTAGTGTAATAATTTTGATAATAAATGAAATATAGGATGACTTAGTAATATGATAAAAAATATGATAATTATATATCTTAGTTGATCACTTAGCAATATTATTAAAATAGGTTGGTTGCTTTGCTTTCTTTGTTTAATGGCATATCAACTCTTTTTAGGTTATTTAATGCCAAAGCCATTCTCCTAGAAGAACAGTAGTGGTACTATTTAACCCATAGCTGAGAGGATAAGGGGGTTCATACCTTTCCCAAGGCTATTTGCCCGAAAGTGAACGTAATAGCGCGACTGGAGTATGAACTCGCGTACTACGATTCCTCAGTACATCACTTTAACCATTACACCACGAGGACACACCCTATAAAAATAGGATCACTTAACAATATGGTTTGGTTTAGTTTTATTTATTTAATGACACTTCAACCTTTGTGTATTATCTAATGCAAAAGCTATCCTTGTAGAATAGTAGTGGTACTATTCAACCCATTACTGGGGTAATAAGGGGTTCATGCCTTTCCTAAGGATATTAGTCCGAAACTGAATGTAATAGTGCGACTGGCATTCAAACTCGCTTACTACATTGTCCTAGTCCAGCATGTTAGCCACTACTTCCACGAGGGCTCCACCCTTAACAATATGATAATCTTTCATTTGATTTGATTATTAGCAATTAACGATTTGGATGATTTCCAATCAAAATTGAATTAATAATCAGAAATAAATGTTGCATTTGTTTCAATTTTAATCAATAAAATTTCTAGTTCATCTAATTTCATTATAACTTGTCATAATTTTCATGTTGTTAAAATGATTTGTTCTTTATTTTTTTTTTTTTTGGCAGAGGGGTTGTGACATAACTTGTGAATATTTGCTTTTTCAAAATGAAAACCAAAAAGCTATTAAATTCATAAAACTTTTCTAATATAATGACATTTGAACATTGATGCCATCATTTTCATAACGCCATTGAAAGTTTTGTTCTTGGTTAGAATAAAGTCCATATCATAAGATTTAAGTGTGGATTTTAATATTTTCTGTAATATGAACTACCTTCAAATATCTTTAATTTTTCCCAAAACAATTTTTAATTTGACTAAATGAAATATATCATTCTTCTATGCTTATTTTTTTAAAATAATTTCAAAAAATATATAATGGAAAATATACGTTTGTCTGAAACCAAAACTACATCACCAATAACATTACAAAAATCATTGATTATTTACATTACATTCTCCATGATTTTATTCAAATTTCACAAAGAGAATTATTTTATATTATTCATATTTACCCAACCCCTCCGCTCGGGCAGGATATGACACAAGGTCAATTTTTAAGCAAAGTTTAACAGGTTTGAATTCAGAGTTTTCCTTCACCTAAACTCGTTGCCTCACCAAGGCTGAAGAACTTAGTCTGTCCTACTATTTGCTCATAGCTGGAGGGAGAATAATTGGATTCATACCTTTCCCAAGGGTATTAGTGCTATGTGAAATGCAATCAGTCTCATCCAGGATTTGAATTCGTGTCACCGTGTCCATTTCCTACAATGATAACCATTACACCACGGGCACCTCCACAGAATTATTTTATATTATTAATACTGTTGGCTTTATCTACATATTATACCGGCTCATTGGCCTAGTGGGTAGAGTATTCACTAATGGTCCGGGAGACCGGGGTTCAATTCCAGGTCGCGTCATACCAAAGACTTTAAAAATGGTCCTTGATACCTCCTTGCTTAACACTCAGCAATATGAGGTGCATATCAAGGGTAAAGTGGAGCAATCCAGGGAAAGGAGTTGTGCCCTTCCCTACACCTCGGTGTAGTAGCTATTTAAAAGGGAGCCTTCTGGTCACCCTCAACCACAGTCACCAACTTTACTTATTTACTCGTCTACATATAAATAACATGCAATTGTATTTATGTATACAACCAAATAGTGGTTTATAGTGTGAACGGGAAGGTTAATTTGCATATTGGCGTTAAAAATTTGATTTTAATAAATATTTACTTGGTTTCATTGATTTCTAATTGTTTGTTTTATTTTGATATTAGCAAAAATAAATCTTAAAAGAAATCCTTCAAGTAAAAGAAATAACTATAATCTTATTTATTACTGTCTAATTAAGTTAAATAAGGAAAGTTTAATAATGAAAGCCAGGAGTGATGGGAAGAGTTAGCATCCAAACTGTTCAATTCTTTGATTATACCCCTACTGTTTCAAATAAGTTTAACATAATAATTTCCTATGTATGTATATTATATAGAAATCAATCAAAATGAAATAAAAATAAGTGTAATCTTTTTATATGATTTCTTATTTAGTTATATCATTCTATCTAATTTAATATAGTATGTAGGGTGTTGATTTCAGAATTTGTTCCAAACAGCATGAAGCATCCTTGAGTAGTTCCTACCTAGCTTTTTCTCCAAATGTTTCATTAAAATCAAAGTGGTGCAGTCGTATAATAGTACTGATATGACTATAGCTTGGAAGAATTCCCATTTTACGTTATCAGAGAGATCAGATTTTCATATGGTTGATAACCTATCAATAGCAGTCTATACTTTACCTTGGAGTATGTTGATATTACTTTCAGTAGATGAGATATTGCTACTGAGGTATATGAATTGGTATAGTGATTTCAGAACCTTACCATTTAATGAGGAGATTTCACTGTCTTGTTTAAAACACATGAACTCAGTTTTATCTGAGTTTATATAGAGACCAATTCCTGTAAGTGTCTGCTTCAGGCTATACAGCAGAGATTTGGTTTGAAAAATTGATTAACTATTTGGTCAGTTTTTTATTTAGATTTACCACCCCAGTCTCATAATAGTTGCTACATTTATTGTATAAAATGTATATACAAATACATCAATCATTATATAAAAAAAAGTAATGTTGGCGACCTTAGTAGAGTGTGACCCAGAGGATCCCTTTTTTATAGCTACTACACCAAGGTGTAGTGAGGGGCCACTCCTTTCCCTGGATTGCTCCACTTTACCCTTGATCCCCACTTTATAATGCTGAGTATTAAGCAAGGCGACATAAAGTACCATTTTTTGAGTCTTTGGTATGATTGGAAGAAGTATAATAATTATTGCATTATGTATTGTACAAATCCAGCAATTATTATGGTTTAGAAGTAGTATTTCTTTAGTTTTTCTAATTGTTTTCCACTAATGATTATTTTCAAAATAAATTCACTATTCAAAAGATAATGTCTAAAATAATAAGAGCTAGCACTTCTCCAAACCATATATATTTGTGTATAGGTTTAATTTTATTTTAAGCCAAAAATTGGGGTTGTTATTTCCTAAGGTTGAAATTCAAGCATAATAGTAAGGACTGACTTCAAAAACTAATGATTTTGAGGGCATAAATCAAGACTCCTCTTAACATGAATACATGCTATATATATATATATATATATATATATATGAGGGTCGTTCAAAAGGTTTCAAGTATCACCTAGAATTTAGATTTGTCATACACCTCTCACCTACACAGAAATTATGAAAGAAATCTGAATTAGTTTTCCTAATTTTATAAGAAAGTGGTTGTATGTTGCCATAACAAATCTGTTTTGCAATGGCTCTTCCTTCTGGATGAGGCTTATAACTTTCTGAACGATTCTTTATATATATATGTGTGTGTGTGTGTGTGTGTGTGTGTGTGTGTGTGTGTTCTACCTGTTCAAGAAACCACCTGTTCAATTGTACATACAAAGAACAGAAAGTCATTCAGTAATTTCTTCCAAGAAGTATTTAAATGCCTTTTCTTTCCGGCTTCCTTTTCAATCTTAAATTCTCAACAATCAACATCCTTTTCTATTTTCACTCACCCTTGCTTCTCTTTCTTTTCATATTTTGTCATCTGTTTTCCATTATTGTCAATCAATAATACCAGAAGAGAGAGGCACCCATTTCGAAGAAGAAGAAGAAGAAGAAGAAGAAGAAGAAGAAGAAGAAGAAGAAGAAGAAGATTCTTCTTCTTCTTCTTCTTCTTCTTCTTCTTGTCCGTACAACACAGTTATTTTCTGTTATTTATTGATGATACCATCATATTTTGTCTGCACTCCCAATTCTCATGACACAAGCCACCCACTATTACAAGAACTAAAGACATGACGACTGCTGCGACTACTACTACTACTACTACCTTCTTTTTCTTTTTGCTATGTGACTACAACACAATAAGAACTACAAATATTACTAATAATACCATTGTGACCACACCTGGAGTAGTACTAGTAGCAGCAGCAGCAGTATTAGTAATAATAATAATACTAGTGATCATTAAAGTTATTGATGATATTGGTGAAAGAAAGAATATTACCAGTAACTACTGCAGTTATAAGTGCAATAATTACATGAGTAATAATAGTAAATAATTAATTAGTAAAAATTAACAAGATATAAAGAGATATTTATTGGACTAAACCAACAATCATTGGATATAAGATTTACTTCAAGGCATTAGGATCGAACCTACTAACATTGGTTTAAAAAATGCCATGGTGAACTGCTGAAAAGCTATCGTATTGTTTTGAAATTCTGAGATGTAAATATATTTTTCTATTTAAAATTTAAAAACTATATTTCTTTTGTCTTTTCTTTTTTAATCACATCGTTTCTAAGTTTAGTTAGAGCTACTCATAATTTGAATTCTCGAAGTTGAGTATTAGTTTAACAGCTGAAGAATGGGTCAGATAATTTAACGAAAAATCGTGTGATAAAAGATAAAGAAATCAAAGTCAAAACAATTGGGTAATACAAGACATCGTTTTCTGGATATTTTTAAAGTACACAACTAAAGACGTACAACTGTATAGTAAAATAGCAAAGAGAAGCTTCCATTGTAGTAGTGACCTCGTCGTAACAGTAGAATTCGGATTATTGGTCAATACAGCCATATTGACACTCTGAGTGCGTTACTATGTAAATAAAATAAATAATGTAAGTTCGTACGTAGTCTCAAAGTAGTCATCGGCAGTGATGATAGTAGTCGTAATTTCGCTACTTAATGTGTTTGTGTGGGTGGGTACATTGTTTCGAGTTTCGTTTTTAACAATTTGTGGTGAGGAGAGGCACATGTAACAACTGTCAGTCATTATTTTTGTCTTTTTCTTTTCTCTCTTTTAAAAATCAAGAGCAAGAAAAAAGCCATGAAATGAAGAAAAATAAAAATAAAAAACAAATACGCTAAATTAGATTATTAGCTGGCTGAAAAAATTAGCTTCGAGAATCACAATATTGATGCAAAAATCGGTGAGGATCAAACTCACTCCCCTCTAGTCAAAATGAACCGAGATGGCGTGCGCCCTAATTGACTATTACTTGACAAATGACTGAAAGCTTGGTTCGGTCTGTCATGACTGTAAGTACACAACCCACTCAGACAGGATTGAACTCACTAAATCATCTCACCAGACATCAACAAGAGGTGGGAGTCGTGAAAATCTGGTAGATGTCATACATGCCAAATTTATGTTAGTCTGGCACAAGGCTATATTAAATGAAGTTTACTCTTAATGATCTCGTGAAAAAGTCCTGACTCTCACCTACTGAGACACTAAGCTATATGAAATTTGAGGACCGTCGCTAAAATTTTTTAGGTGAAATGATTATTTAAAATATATATATATATATATATATATATATATATATATATATATATATATATATATATACCCTTGAGAGAAGTATGAATCAAACTGTTTTCCTTCTAGCTGGAGAGATTGGACTCTTTAACCTTCGTGTTACAACCAGTCTAGGAGAATGAAAACTCTGAATCCAAACCTGTTTAACTTCGCTTAAAAAATTGACCTTGTGTCACATTCTGCCCGTGCTGAAAGGTTGGTAAATATGCATACACACACACACATATGAATTAGTGTTAAAGATATAAAATATGATAAAACAAAGATATATATATATATTTTTTTAAATGAGGCCCCAAGATTGAGTGGCCCTAAGCTATAGCTTATTTGGCTTTCAGATGAGTCCAGTACTGTGCTGTGAAACGAGTTTACCAACCACTGCATTTTCACTCTATGACTGGCGCCCAATTTGCGTGTCATAGTATATGCCGAATGTACGTTAAGCGTTCACTCTAAAATAGAGTGCGCAAAAGACTAAGCTTTCGTAGTACCGCATAAAACTATAAGACGAGGTTTCTTGTGGTATACATTTAACCAACCCCTCTGTCAGAGCAGGATAGTGTTGGTTGGTATTTTATTGCATATCAACCCTTGTGAGTTATCTAATGATAAATTATAATTTGTAAGCGAAGGAAATTATTTTAACACTAGTTAAATCTCATTTGTTTGCACACTGTTAAATGGTTTCAGTTATTGCTATTTAATATTAGTAATTCTGTCTATCTAGAATTCCTATCTCTTACGAACAATTTTTGCTCACACCTGTATGGTTTCGAATAATTCATAATAAAAATCTTTAGTAAATGATCGAACAGTTCTATTTGACCCATAGAAGAGACCCTAACAGGTACTACCACTCTGGGTCTCAGTGAACCAGGAAGTAGTGGTAATGAATGGGTACTCTACATTCCCCAAAATCGTCGCTAGCAAGATTCGACAGAAGGTCAATTTTTAAGTTGAGTAATAGCTAGTTTGAATTAGGTTTTCCTTCTCCTAGACTGGTTGCCTGACCAAGGCTAAAGCTCCTAATCTACCCTATTTACCCATAGCTTAGAGAACTGATAGATTCGTGCCTTTCCCAAAGGCAGTAGCGCGAAGTGAAATGTTAACAGCCTCGTCCAGGGTTTGAACTCAGGTCGCTGATTCCATTTCCCACGATTTTTTAAAGCAAGATACAAATTGAAAGGTCAAACCAGTGTATATATGATTGGTTTTAATGGTATGTCAGTCTGTTTCAGGTTATTAGTTGTTTTTCAAATCTTTTTTTGCACTATCAAATTCGAATAATTTTTAAACATCTATTTGACCCATAGATGGAACCTTATCATATACTACGACTGCTGGTCAGAGTGGACCTGAGAGTAAGGGCAATAAAGGGGTACTCCACACTTCCTATATCTCTTTAAATAGAGTCTAACCATCAGGTAATTTTGTGTCATACCTAAGAAACCCCTTTATCTGCAGGGATATACAGTCATTATATTCAAAGCCCCGTCAACAGGGCGTGAACCAGCCTTTAAGTAGAAAATTCACAAGAGAAGACATTCCATTTTTTTTTGCCTGTGGGTACTTAATTTTCCATTCTACAGTCTTTTTTAAAGTCAGCTTCAAAGAATATCGGTAAAGAAAATCGAATTCAAGATCCATAGCTTGCGAATTTATTTTCTTACACAATATCACCAGAATTTAAATTAAAAAAAAAAAAAAAAAAAACACTCAGCAAGGCCACGTTTACCAGGAAGTTCAATTGTCCAGTTTCCTCAGCCTTGCCTTTGGTATGCCACAGCTGTCAGAAAAATGTATGCCCTGACCTCCATCCTTCTTTCAGTGGAACCTAGGAGGGTTAGGAACCATACATTATCCTTTTTGTGGACGAAGTACTTAGTTCCGACAATAAATTGTTTGCATTTTGATTAAGATGAATGCGATAAAAAGTTTTTTTTTTAAAGGAAATTAATAACGAGAGAGAGAGAGAGAATCAAGTTCAAGATAATAACGTCAGAAGTGCAACGAAACTAGATTTACCGAGAAAACACTATTTCTACTAAACAACTACTTAACAACAATTAATTAAAATATTACAAAACCCATCATTATCATTCACTTTAATTAATTAATTAGTGGTAGTGAAGTTATTCTTTTATTCTTCTTTAGTAAGAATACCAAAACTACATAGTTGTACAGCTATGCGTCCTGTCGTGGTTCATCGTTTAAAAAAAGTTAGTGAGAGGCGATAGGTATTAGGTGAAATATTTGAATAAACACTGTAGACAAGTTCACGCAATTTCGACGGGAAAGGAAAAGCTTCTTATCAAAGGGAGAAAAAAAAAAATGCAAAAACGGCCCTTTTTTGTTTTATCATTTTATTTATTTATTCCTTATTTATTTATTTTGTGGCATCCAGAAAAATTGTATCCACATTACGTGTATTGGAATAATAGGGAGGAAAAATCCTTGCAAATCGGTTAATGATCTGATTTTAATAAAATTTTCGGTGTTCAAAGCAATAAAAGAATAGGTTTCTTTTAAAAGACATTTTCTTTAATATTCTGAAGATAACCTGTTTTTTTTTTTATTGTTTTGTTGCCATGCACCCGCTCAATCATTTTGTTAATTTGACTCCCTTAATAAGGGTGCAGGTAAATTATTTTTACATTTTATAAAGATATTATTTGGAGAAAAACCAAAATATAATTTTAAAAAACCCACAGATTATTACGCTTTTGATAATCCATACTTTAGAAGAAATGGCGCGTAAATTATCATAAGATTGCCGATAAAAAGTGTATACTTTTGTACAAGTTAAAATCCATATTAAATTTTTAAAAAAGCGAAAAAGTACCAGTTAGTCAAAGTCTTTTTTCTTTGTCATCTAGTACCATATTTATCAGGGGGATTCCTCATGATGTCTTGGCTAATATCTGGGACTGCAGCCTCAAAAGAAGCAAGTTTGAACCAGAGTTAAGCTATTTCTTTGAGGTTAAGGAATCGCATTATTTGTAGGTTTTTACTATATAGTTGTGTAGTTATTTCTTATGTTTTGTTTTTTTTTTAATTTTTTTAAATTTTTACTTTTATTTTTGCTCACAGTCCTGCTGAATATGAATAAGTTTAAACATATCAATTTGACCCATAGATTTAGAGTGTACCTTGGAGTAGTTGCTATAAAGAGTTACTCCACACTCCCCAGATATCCAGAACTGGAGTCTCACCATTATATGCAGTTTGGTGTCATACTTGGGACAGCTCTTTCTGGGTAGGATCTTACTCCACAGGGCATACAATCAGTATATTCTGCGCCCAACCAATAAGATGAGAAGGATTTAAGTAAATAGATTTAATCAGAAGACGTAAAGGTATCAATGTGAAATGTAAAGTGAATATTAAAACACAAAGCAAAAAAAAAAAAAAAAAGAAGCCACCTCAGCCAATATTTACAACTGTTATGCTAACACACAAACGTGTATGCGTTTATCACCATATCAACATCACCCTCTTAGAATCACTTGTTGAATTGTATCAAGAAGTGAATCTGTAATGCAGCAAATAAAGTAGTCCCACCAGACAGGGCTTGACACAAGGTCAATGAGCTGGAGGTCGATTATAGGGGGGGATATAGGGGAGGGGGAGGTCGGGCACAAGCCAAGGTTTGAGCCCTGCTGGACTATGCTGGTCATCAGCCCACTAAGTGCAATATGGGTCTGATGAGCCTAGCTGGACTTGGACCCAAATCTGGGTCCAGGCACGTATGCTTGATTATAGCTTAAACTGGACAGCAAGGTCCAATGCTATACAAGGGTGACAAAGGCGTCTATGATGTAGCTTGCCCATCCGATGCCAGGGGCCTTTCAGCCTCAAGTCTGCCATTGAGCATTGACCGTCTGGCACAGATGCCAGGCAGTCCATTGAAAAGCCTCTGCACAAAGCAGTAAATAAAGTAGTCAATTATTTTTTTCTTTTTAACTTATTATATTTCCCAGTTTTCTGAGTAAAAGTTGTTTTGAAAATAATGGCCGATTTTTGCACTTTGATATATAATTAAAAATCAGCAATTACTTTCTAAACAACCCAATATATTCTATCAGCACTTTTTATGCACATGGGTTCATTAAGTGCATTGTAGTAGCAATAGCTAAGATAATAATAGACACATACATGATTTTAAATGATTTTATTGCATATGTTTTCAAAAAGTAATTAAAAACATCAACTGCTGACTTTCTTCTCATTAGCCCAGCTTATTTTAAAAGAAAACCAAATAAGTGCAATCTGAAATTGCAAAATGAAAAAAAAAAAAATTTGCATATATATTTGTGCTACAAAAATTACTAAATCTGGCCACCCTGCTCCCAACTAACCAAGGAACACCCTGATAACCAGTAGCTTGACCAAAAACAAATGGCCTAGTTATATTTTGCCTTGAGAGGAGACAAACAAACCCCTTGTCTGCAAAAGACTAATCATTTATCTGTCGTTCTATAGAAGATGCTTATGTATATTTTACTTTGCGATATGTGTGTGTCACTAGTGTTTTCTTAGCTACCACTGTTGATGTGATGAACTTATAAATCTTATGGGTCAATTCTTTGTTTTATAAATAGTGTGTGACAAAAAGAAAAAAGTTTGGAGAGAGGAAAAGTCAGAGAAAATAAATAAAAGTTTATTTTAAGTTATGAAAAAAAAAGTTTCTACAAAGGTTTCTAGTTCTTTTTCATTCTTGGCAGATATCTTAATATCATTTATAGGTGGTTCATGTTCCTGGAACATGCTTTCTTTGGATTTTTACAACTGCTGGGGTTTGTCCGCCTGCTATTAGTTCCACTCTCCAATTCCCCATATCTCTTGTGATAAAGTTTCAAACTTTATAAAAACTTTTAGGATCTACAGCCAAGGTACTGGAATGAAAATTGGAGTTGAAATATCTGCCATTATTATAATGAAAAAAGCGGTGGGGGGATGGAAGGAATAGACATGTCCTATCAGTAGAGAATCAGGTATTTGTTGAGAAAAAGAAAACTACAAATACCTGTGAATATTAGAAGCAGACATTATTGAGAAAAGGAGATGAAAGAAAAAGTAAGAAAGGAACACTTCAGAGGAATAAAAAAACTTAAAATTGAACTGTATTGCAGAAATCTAATCAAAGGAATAAATACCTGGACCATCTCCCTTCTAAGATACTCTGAACTCTTTTAAAAAATGAACAAAATCAGTTTGAATACTTAGAAAATTCCTGGAGACCAGAGGAGACTTGTTGTTCCTCAGACTTCAGTGAAACACTTCTAGTTAAAACTGGTATGAAAAAATTGCTTTAAGTAAAAATAATAAATGAATAAATAACAAAAAAAAAAAAAATACAAGGTTTCCTCACATCTATTGAACAAAAAACAAAAATTGACAAAACTGAACCATTTTTTATTATTACTGCAAATTTTAATGAAACTTTGAGGTCTTAGACAAATATAATGTGATTTTCCTCAGACAACTTCTTTCTAACCATTAGCAAAGGACTAATCATAAATTAGAATATGAAATCAAGGAAAAGAAATTCTAAGAAATTTCCTATTTTTTTTTTGGTATTTCTGAGAATTTTCTTTTCAGAAAATTATGACTTTTTGCTACAACTAAGGGAACTTTGACAACAATAATCAAGGAAAATAATCACTTCCTATGCATGTCTAAGCCATTGCAATTTCATCAAAATTTGTGGCAATTAATAAAAAAAAAATGGTTAAGTTTTTTCCTTGTCTTTTTTCTTTGTCATCTAGTACCATATTTATCTGGAGGATTCCTCATGATGTCTTGGCTAATATCTGGGACTGCTGCCTCAAAAGAAGCAAGTTTGAACCAGAGTCAAGCTATTACATTCCCTTTCGAACTAATCATCATCATCATCATGTCGAGCTGGTAGCACGGATATCCCTGACCCTCTCTCGCCACTTCTCCCTATCGTTCATCGCCTCTGGCAGGTCTTCTGGACTACATCCCGTATCCTCACATAGTTGCTGAATGTATGTTCGTGCTGGTCGTCCTGCTTTTGCTC
The DNA here is from genome assembly GCA_963585895.1 of Sepioteuthis lessoniana. NCBI lineage: Eukaryota > Metazoa > Mollusca > Cephalopoda > Myopsida > Loliginidae > Sepioteuthis > Sepioteuthis lessoniana. The sequence continues at coordinate 380,513 of CAUZXS010005742.1, read as the reverse complement.
GGCCATGTGTGGGGGTCCATAAGAGTACATCACTTATGAGTTTGTCTCTGCTTCTCCAGCAGTGTCCTGCATGTCTGGTTCATCTAACTTGAATAGTTTTCGTGATAGGAGGCAGGTGGCCATACAGTTGGTGTCTTGTGGGGTGTTGCCTCCAGGACTTGTTTTCTCTGCTGGCAGGTGCGAGTTCAAATCCTTCCTCTTCCCTTTTATCGTTTATATACTAATGAATTTAAAATATATTTGGAGACGGTCTACTGTTTGAGACGGGGGAGGCTAGGAATTTTGTCATTGGGAAAGGTATGAACCCCCTCTTATCCCTCCAGCTATGGGTTAAATAGTATCACTGCTGTTCTTCAACAAGAATGGCTTTGGCATTAAATAACCCACATATAAAGAATCCAAACCAAACCATATTTGTCTGCAGTCCACACAAGACCTCCATTCAGTCTTGTCTTTTGTCAGTCTAAATAACAGAGGTAGTTTTGTGTTCACTCTTATTAGATCAATTCATTATTTCAATGGTCATCATCTGGGTCTTCTGTTGTTAAAGTTGTTCTTCTATTGACATAGGTAGCAATATTCTTTGCATACCATGTGACCAAACCAGTTAAATCTTTTGATTTATTCAATTTAATTTATAATATCAATAAAATAAAAGTCACGTTAATTTTTGATTAAGCAATGACTACTGACTTGTTGAAAAAAAAAAAAAAAGGCAACCATTTGTCAAATCAAAAACTAATTCAAACTCATTCTACAAACAATGGTCGAATCAATCTTCATAAAATTGATATCATTAAAAAGAAGTGGAGAATAATTTTTTCTTCCATTATGGAAACGAAATAATAACGGAGTCAATGTCAATGCAATCAACTTTAAAGATTACTTACTTTAAGTTTTTAGTTAGATATGACTTAAAAATGAAATTACTTATAAACAACTAAATTGTATAAATGAGAATATTGCTTCTTTTTTTTTTTTTTTCCTAAAATTTTGTTTTTTGTACCAAAAGCAAAAATTTATGTTCGGATTTCTTTTTTGTTAGAACTGCATGACAATGTCTTTTTAAATCAGTATTAATTTGCATGATGTGATTTAATTGCATGCTTGCTGATATATTTGTTAACTTTTTCTTCAGTGATAAAATTGTTTCCTTTTAAAATTGAAATATATTCTGTGTCAGGTTGGACAAATTTTAGACAACAAATGCAACACAGATTTTACAAGTACATGATCATGATTGCAAAATAGCATAGTTG